>PVKU01000516.1:302423-464419 GCA_004027475.1 Anoura caudifer
TTTCATTTGGGCCTTTTTTTTTTTTTTTTTTTTTTTTTTTTTTTTTTTTTTTTTTTTTTTTTTTTTTTTTTTTTTTTTTTTTTTTTTTTTTTTTTTTTTTTTTTTTTTTTTTTTTTTTTTTTTTTTTTTTTTTTTTTTTTTTTTTTTTTTTTTTTTTTTTTTTTTTTTTTTTTTTTTTTTTTTTTTTTTTTTTTTTTTTGGTCTCGGTGCCTGTTACATAGTAAGGGGCAGAGCCTTAGGTATTCTCCAGGGTAGGACAAGCCATGTGGCTGCATTGTGACCCTGTATGTAGGGGAGGGGTCCAAGAGGGAACAGCGCCGCTTGTTCAGCTCTCTGCCAGTTTTCAGTCACTTCCTCTGCTACCCACAATCAAATTGGGCCCAATGGTGCTGATTCCTGGGTGGACGGGGTTGTGTACATTCTGGGACCCTGTGGGTCTGTCCAATGAACTCTCCTATGAGGCTGGGAGTTTCTCCCGCTGCCGCCTCAACCCCCACAGGTGTTTTCAATCAAAGACTGTGAGGCTTTATTTCCCTGCACTGGAAGCCTGGGTTTCAGTCTGTTTCGGTCCCTAGTTCCTCCTGGTTTATCTGCACAAGTATGTGGGACTGCCTGATCCACCAGCCACCGCCTCTTCTGCCCTGGTCCTCCAGCTGCTGCCTTGCTGAGAGTACTCTCCTCCTGGCTGCCCCTCTCGGCCCCTCCTGCTGGTCTGCGTGAGAGTTTCTTTTTCAACTTCTTGGTTGTTGGACTTCCATACAGTTTGATTTTCTGTCAGTTCTGTTTTGTTTGTTTGTTTGTTCTTAAATTTGTTGTTGTCCTTCGTTTGGTTGTTCAAGGAGGCACAGTGTGTCTAGCTATGCCTCCATCTTGGCCAGAAGTCCCAGCTCTCAATTTTAGTATCATGTTTAAATTACCCAGGGAAGATTTTTTACAAAATCCTAATATTCCAGAGTAATTAAATCAAAAAACTTTGGGGTGGGATTCAGGCATCAGTATTATTATTATTATTATTACTATTACTATTATTTTAAATTTAGAGCTCTTAAGTAATTCCAATGTGCAGCCATGTTTCAGAAGTACCATATTATAGGATATTTGTATATCCTATTTTAACATCTATTTTTATGAATCTTGGAAGTTCAATTCATTATCTGGTTATACCAACACCTGTGTATCAAATATTCTTTTTTAATCCATTAAACACATGAAAAATTCACCACTTTGTTCAGGAAACAAAATGGCTAAGCAAAATGTTTTTCTTGGAATTTAATACTGACAAAAGTTGATGATACTTTATCTCAATAATGGTCGCCTACTAAAAATATCATTAAAATAATAAAGGTCCATATTGAAAGAGGAGGAATAAAAACTCATTAATAGAAACAAAATGGTGGATCCTCTTTTTCTGATGCAGACTAGCTTCAGAGGGAGTCTCATAAAGCTGAGTGCTACCCTGTGAATTGATTCCTCCTGAAGAAAATAGGGAGGAGTAAACTACAGGATGGCAGAGTCTCAAACTTGAGGTAGAAAACAGCTGCTGCTTATCTAAGAGTTGATAGATACCTACTTTCCAACACTTCTTCTAAGGCTTCAGTCACTTTTAAGATGTATTTTTAAAAATATATAATAGAAAAGAACTTTCGTTCTTACCAAGGCATAAACTCGTAGGTAATCATGCCCAGAGGAATTCAAATATATAAAATGTAGAAACTTCAACCTTAATCATACAACACAGGAAAGAATAGGCAAACAGAAGCAAAGTCATGCCCTAAAAGGAGCAAATCTGAGTCCAGGGGATTGACATTAAGAAATTGATGAATTCAAAAGAAATGAAGGAACACAAAGGATTTTTACAGAATTACAAAATTTATGCTTATTGAGCATCCAGATACTATCGTAATTGTGTAACCTGTTTGTAGTACAAAGGAGAGATGTTAAGAACCCTGAAGTCATTCACCTTTTCCCTGACTTTCACTGTCTAGTTCAGGGGCCAGCAAGGATTCTCTGTAAAAAGGCAGATAGTAAACATTTTCCGCTTTGCTGCTCATACCGTCTGTGCTGACCTTACACAACTCTGCCGCTGCAGCAGCACAGGAGTAGTCACAGGTGATATGAAAATAGATGCTTGTGGCTGAGTCCCAGTACAACCTGTTTTACAAAACAGGCAGCTGGCCATATTTGGCTCAAAGGGAGTGATTTGCTGACCCTGATCAAATGGATCATTTCTGTTTGGGACCACTACAACTCATTTGCCATGCAAGTCCCTGTCTATACCCCCCCTCACATGTTGGTGTGACCTTGAGTCCTATGGAAAGCCCTCAAGGCTTTTCATAATATGCACACTCCCAAGATAATCTCATCTGTTTCACCTTTTATACTCACGACTCTAAAGTCAGGATCCCTAACCTAACCCAGTCTCTTGAGATCCAGGCTCTTCGGGCCTGAAGGCTCGCTCATAGGACCAAATGCCTCTTTTATATATCCACTGAAATGTTCCATTGGCTACCCATGTCCAACTAAAAACACTGCCTTCCCCATTAAACCTACTCCTCATTTTGGACTTTCTGTGTCAAGAATGGCACTAGCATCTCTCAGTTACCCAAACTGAAGACCTGGGAATTGGAGGCAGTCCGCATGCCCAAGGCTAGGTAAATGTGTCAGATGGGTACTATCACTATTTTTCCGTGCTGTGCAACATCAGAAGCCATGAACTACAGCTACATATATCAATAAGGATAGGTCTCAAAAACACAGCATTAAATGCCACCACTGGCAAGAAACCAAGCTTGTTCTGTGATGTAATACCATTTATATAATTTAAAACTCATTCAATAATTTAAAAAAACAATATATTCTTTTCAGAGATATATATGAATCCTGGTTCATAAACCAAACACACTAAAGTGAAGACGGAGTAGAGATTGGAGAAAAAAAAGAAAAATAATATCAATAAAATAAGGGAAGAACTTTGCCAGATAAATGATGACAATAAACTATCATGATTAACTCAGCTCTCTGCACTTAAAAAAAAGTCTTTTTAAAACAAGAAGCTGTAATGAAAAGGCTGCAAATCATACATGCCATTGAAATAGGTAAAGTGAGTGACTACATTGCCAATATGTTAAAAGTTTTGACCACATTGAAGTTACATAGTAATGGAAATTTTAATTATTTAAATCTTGGTAACTTTCAGTTGTATAGCACAAGTGTTAGTTCATCTCATTAATAATTGAATTATTTTGCCATGAATGGAATTTTCTTGTATTTACTAAAGCAGCCTGTTTCAGCCTGCTTCATGATGTGAGTTTCTTTAAAGCCACTTCTATAATGAGACGTCCAGACATGGTGTGGCATATATATCAAAACACACAGCACATCAAACGATGCATTATTCAATCAGACGTATACATGACATCATTGCATAAAGCTTCTTTAGATATAGTGCATAAAAGTTTATAAGATGAAATTTGACAGGGTTAAGTTGTCAGCTTCAATTTGGAAAATTAATACTTAATCAAAATATAGATATATTACCTTTTATTTTCTATGAGAATAATTCAGACTGAAAATGCCACCAGATGCTGCTAGAGGAAGCATAAGCGAACTGAAGGATGATTAAGCTGGCCAATCTTCAATATATACCTTGGTGAAACTTTTATATATTCTGTTAAGTTATACAAATTCTCGAAAACTAGTTAGATGCTAGGGCTTTCTGATTAAAGCTGAATATATTGGATGCAAGAATGAGCTACAGCTTTGATCAATTCAGGCATGAAAAAGCAGCAAATTAGTTTTATTTTATTTTATTTTAGAAATATGGGATAGACCTTTTAATTCTTTACTTTTCAACTTCCCATTGGTTACTGTGGCATCACAGAGAAAGTCAGACCTACACGTAGATTCTCACCCTGGTCCTTCAAAATCACGTTAATTCTGTTTCTCTCAAAACAATAAGCATATGAAACTCAACATTAGAGCCATTCTTAGGAAAAATTGTAATGTAGACAAAGGCCATTGCAAGGCCTCTGTATCCCATCCCCTTCTTCCTCGCCTCACCCCCACTCCACTGCCCCACAGGGTCCTCAAGCTGCTCTTCACATCTGCCTACCGTTTCAGGCATACCTTCTTTCTTTCTATTATTGAGAATATTCCTTGTACTGTGTCTCAAGAGACTGTGTGTGAAAGTGATTGACGAACTGTAAGTCATATATGCTTTTCGCATTTCCAACAGTGATCAATATTAAGTAGGCTACAACAAGTTCTATTTATTTTAAACAAATAGAAAATGTAATTTGAGTATATAAGAATGAATTATTGATAATGGGCCCTCTGGTCTTTTATTTCCAGGTAAGTTGGCAATGATTGATAATGAGCTGATGTGTTTACTGCCTTTCCCAGCTATGTCTGAATTTTCATAGGAGGCAGGAGACTCTCACCCTGTGACATTAAAAAACATCGATGTCTAAACGGTAAAATTCCAGAGCCTGTGCAGGTATGAAAGACACTTTTGGCTGGGAGGGAAGGACTGGAGTGCAGAGCCTCCTGGAAATGCCGTCTAGGACTGCCACATGCCACACTGTTCTGGCTGCCACTCAGCTCAGCCCAGGTTCTGTAAACATTGGCCCGGCATTCGAGAAAAAGGTTTAAAAATAAAGGGTAATTTATGCTGTTAAATTCTAATTTTAAGTGTGTTGACAAGTTTCTGTGACTCTATATCCTATTTTGAACAGTCAACACTTTGTCTTAAATTCCTGACTTGTCAGATTTTGTATTTTAATAATATGGGGACTTTGCTATTCAGAAAATCTCTGTGAACATAAATGATACCACAGTGAGTGTTTTAGGCAACCTGAACGTCTAGCTTACATCTTTAACTGGAGTTTGTTACTGTCATTTTAGATTTTTTATTGTTGTTATTTAATGGTGAGTCTAAACTTACTCATGCTTTGAAATCTTATTGAACATGGCAAGGTATGAATGGTTGACCTTTATCCTGACGTTTGGAACAATCACATGTGTTGACTCACTAGGGTCTTGTTATATTCAGTCTGGCTTTCAGACTATAAATTGAAGCCAATTTTCTCAACCTAAAGTGCTATGTTGCCATATTTGGTCAAGGACTGCAATGGTTCTGTTAGAAGCTTCTAGACTGGGTCCACACACGAAAAAGTTGAAGCAAAAAGTTTTTTTCTCCATTCAATATTAAATCACCATGTTATGGATGGTAAACATAAAAGAAACAAGTTCATTTAAATGTAATCATTTGTTAGAGCTAGAGGACTTTTTAAAAATGACAATGTTAGAATCTGTATGTCTCTTTCTCTCCCCTCGACCGCTCATTGATGCTCTCATTAAACACCTCAAGCTCTCCACTGGACCTTAGATGAAGATGGACATATCGTTCTTTATATCAAGTTAATGGTGGAAGCTATTCCATCTCTATGTTGGATACCCTTTTCATGCATGAGTCCTGACTCTTAGGGCAGATGTACAGGCTCAAAGAGAAGTTGGCTTTTCTGGGAAACAGAACAAACACAGAGACTAAGGACCATTGAATATCCTTAACTTAGGAATATACTCCCCAGGACCTTCTCTAATAGAATTCCAATATGAATATTTTTCCAGTCCTTTATTCAGCAAATATGTATTGATTCCCTTCAGTGTGCCATCCCTGAACTGTGTGTTGGGGATACAGTGGAAATCAAGACACTTACTTTCCTTACCCTCATGGGCCTCATAGCCTAGTGTCAGAGATAACATTAAACAAAGAACTACATAAATATACATTTAAATTACAATAAAGGTCATGAAGAAGGGAGGAGGAATAAAATACTATTAAAGTGTGTAACAGGGGAATATACTCTGGTTTGGAAGACCAGGAAAGAGATCGAATTCAAGCTGAAGCTTGGTGATAACCAAAGAAGGGGAAAGTGTATCAGGTAGAGCATGTTCAAAGGTCTGAGTCAGGAATGAGCTTGAGCTTTCCGGAGACTAAAGGAAGGCCACAGGCATGAAGAATAGTGAGTGATGGAGAGAACGGGACAAGTCGATGCTGGTGATGTAGGTAGAAGTTGGCTATTATCTTTATATTTTTAGCAAAGCAGTCTGTTAGTATCTCCTTTTTCTTTTCAACAAAAGCATATGATGTCAGGATTAGCAATGCTTTCCTATGTGTCATCTAAAAGGAGTGTATTTTGCCTTCGGTTATACACCTAAGGAATTTTCAAACTGTTCTATGGAACATAAGGGCACCTGCCCATCACATTGTTATCTGAAAATCAGTGTGGACCTGGAGGAAATGATCACTGGCCAAAGGGTATGGGTCAACTCCCATAGGACATTCTATGGGACTTAGCTTACAAATTTCCAGAGCCAAGGCAGAGGTGTTCCTAGTGCTTCGGCTCAAATGGAAGCCTTTGAAACTGCCCAGTTGGCTTTAAACACTCAAGCACCACCATATGTTTCTATGTATTAACTTTGTTTTCATGCAGAAAAATTAGGAAGGCATAGTGATAAGTAGCGATGTCTCAGTAATCTACTCCTGGAATGTTTTTGGAGATGTGCTTGGGAAATTAAACATTTAAAAAATAATCCTTCAAAATATAAAATTATTTCTACTTAAATAAATTATTTGAGTTCCTAGGCTAGCATTCAATCCACTGAGCCACACCAGCCAGGGCTAAAATTTTTGTTCCTGATATTAAGTACATATAAATCACCCCTTATAGGGCTTCTTTGGGCATAAATCTTGCTTTTTTTTTTTTCTTTCATAGGGAGGAAGACCCATGTACTATTTATTAGATATTCACACAACATATCAGTCTTTGCAAGGCAATGATACCTGAGAACTTGCATGTATTTAGATTTCTGGGATAGCTCAATTATGATCAACATGGAAAAGAAAATATCACTAAAACATTCTCTTGACCAAAATACACGCTCCACCCTCCAGCCACTTCATTGTGCAAGCATGTGGATGTGAAACTATTCACTCCCCCTTGTCTGCTTGTTACTTGTCAACTTGTCACCGTAGCTAATTACACAAATCCAGGTCTGGGTTGCCCAAACAAGCCAATGAAATGTATTGTTAACAGGGCTGCGGACACCTATGATCATTTTACTATCAACCTATCATCTGGAAGCATAATGAAGATGAAATCCTTTCTTTAGAGATTTGCTGTTGCCATGCTGCACAATGAGAAACAACTAGGAAACACGTCTACGGAACAACTTGGGCCATATGAAAATAGAACCTATCATCAATCAACATTAAGAGGCATTGGGAAGAAATGGAATAAAAATGGTGCTTAAAAGAGAGTAAAATTCTCTCAGCTTTATGCTAGTTAATAGTGACAATAAAAACATTAAATCAGTTTAGTGGATACTAAAAATTTCTGTTCTTACTTTAAAGTCAAATAGATTGTCGATGCAAATATCTCTTGAGGTCTGACATCGGCTAAAACATGATTGCTTATTAGAGGGGAATGTGGTTGGGGAAAAAGTAAGAGGGCACAGGGTGTACTTATAATAAATATACTTTTTAAAAACATATTTCTTATAGTCAGAAAATCTATTAAGTTCTCAGACTCATGGTTTGAGTGGTCTCAGTGGATTCAAAGGTGTTATTATGATAGTCTGTACTTACACTTTCCTGGTGAATGGCATATTATCTAGTCACTTAATTTCTAAAAAATATTTTAACCTAGGCATTTTTCTTCATGAATCATTATATTAAATAACATCTCTCAATAAAATTGTTTCTTAGGGCCTCTCTTTATGAAACCAAACTGACAAGATTTACCAAAATTGACTAACCAAGAAAATAAACAGGGGTTCATTTCTTTAAAATGCACAGTGGTGTGAACATAGTCACTGGCAAACGGTATAGGCAATCCCTGAGAAGCATGGAAATTATTCTGGACTAGATTAAATGTCACCATGAGACATTCTTCCAGCAAAGAGAGAGAGAAGGGCCATTTTTTTGATAATAGGGGACTTTGTCTAACAACATGACTTGTCAAGAAATAATTCTCACCCTAAATACTTTTTACACAAAGTAGTGACTCACAGATCTGGGAGTTCTGAGAAGCTAAACAGACTTCACCTTTTACATGTTTCTGAGCTGAATTGGTAGGCAATGACACATTTTCCTAGCTGGGTGTTTGATTCCATGAAAGATACTTTTGTTTTATGAGCATAAGAAATGGTGTGAGAGAGAGGGGGTGGGGGGAAGATAGCTTATCACCAATGAATAATGACAATACCTTAGAATATAAATTACCTTTAAAAAGATATTTATAATTTTAATGAGAAATAAAATGCTTGTTTAGAACTGTAATCATTTTTCTTACAGTCATCAATGAAGGATCATAAACATGTAGTCATCTCTCCCTCTCCAGTTGCTAAGGCTGAATGCTCCTGAAATGCTGCTCCGCTTCCATTGGACCACAGTTCAGGACTGTAGTCTTTAGCTGATGCCAAAAAACACGACGATTTCAAATGAGATACAGACCTTTGTGGAGGGAAGCGATGCTTCATTAGGCCCTGAAAGAATGATTTGTCCTAACAAATTTAAGGTAGAAATACATTCCTCACAATGTTTCCCTGTCATCGTTTTCTCCTCCAATTCCCAGAGCCATAGTAGACATGCCTCCTCCCACTCCCACAAACTTACATTTGCACATTCAGGCTGTTTTACCTTACTCTGTGCACTTCTGAGTCCTCATTCATACAGGCATCCAAAGAAGTGGCATCTTGATATTTAAAAACACGATCTGTAAGACCTAAATGGCCAAAAAAAAAAAAAAAAAAGTGGGAGGGATTTAAGATTCTGTTACATTAACAATAAAAATACCATTCAGTCACTTAAAATATTGACTGCACTCTTTAGTAACATGGAAATAGGTTATGATCTAGTAGTAGGCAGGAAAAAATGTAATTGCCCAATACTTTGCATTAAAAATATTTATATAATTTTAAATAGAAATACATACATATATACCATGTGGCCATTAATTGGCATACACCAGGAAAGTTGTATCAAATTAATGATTACTTCTCAGTGGAAAAATTGATGGTAATTTTTATACTTTTTGGAAAGAGTACAAGTAATTTACAGAAGTATATTTTTTACTTATTTCAGTCCTTTCATTCATTTTCCTTTCTACAAATTATGAATTTGGTAACAAGATTTTCACATGATCACTTTTATAATAAGATATTAATGGCCATTGCATAAACCTAGTGGTAAACCTTTGACTCCCTACTCTGAATATTCCTTCTTTGGAAGGATTCCTTCTTTACTTATCATATGGTAAGGGTAAAGGACCACAATATAAATAATGTAATCACAGTCTTATCTTTCCAGCTAGACTCCACACCCTCCATCACTCCCTACCAAACACACTGTCTATTGTGACTCTGATCATCAGAAAGAATTGGACCTGCAAGAATCTCCAAGAGAATGTCCAAGGAGAATTAACATGTATTGACACATATACTAGCTATTGTGATATATTGTAATATTATAATATTATGAAATATGTTCCAAATATTTTATATGCAGGATCTATGGATTAGAGTTTTTAAGTAAGGTGCCCAAGGTTGCCCAGCTAAGTGACAGAGCTTGGCTTCAAACCTAAGCCTAATTTACTGGAAATCCCTTATCTTTTCTCCAGTAAGTAGCAACTTCCCTAAAATATTTCTCGAATACTTACTTCCTGCAAAACTTTACATACATTCATTTGATCCTCAAGATAAGCTTGATAGGTAGTTATTGTTATCCTCAATTTACAAATGAGGAAGCTAGTGGTGAGAGGCTTTAACAATTTCCCTGAGGTTACAGTGGTGCCTCAAGGTCTACCCAGCTTTTAGCAGTTTAAAGTTGAGTTTTCCTCCTACACCACTGTATTAGTTTGCTAGGGCTGCCATAACAAATCCCACAGACTGGGTGGCTTAAAGAACAGTAATTAACCTTCTTACAATTCTGGGAGCTGGAAGTCCAAGATCAAGCTGTTGGCTTTCTCTGAGGTCTCTCTCATTAGTTTACAAATGGTTGTCACGTAGCTGTGTCTTCATAAGCAGATCTCTCTGGGTACTCAAATTTCCCCTTCTTAGAATGACACCAGACAGATTACATAAGTGCCCACTCATCTGAATTTAATTACCTCATTAAAAACTCTATTTCCAAGTACAGTAATATTTTAACTGAAAGCAGGTCTGGCTGTCCACAGCTTCGCAAGCCAACAGTCAAGCGGCAGGCACCGATGTCAAGGAATTTGGTTTTATTCAGGTGCTGGCAGAATGGAAGATGAGGGACTCTCATCTCAAAGCCCAGCTCAACATCTCAGGCATCCTGGGTAATTAGCATGGGGGAACCACAGGGAGAGGGGAATAAGGAACTTCTGGCGACACGCAGTTTGCTCAGCTCTGCTCCTGGGCGGTTTCCATGCTCTCTCCGGCATCCATCATGTAGTATCATCACTCCATCTGCAGTTTCACGTCTGATATGTGGGAACAGGACGTGCCAGCAGCGCTTCTGCTCGTTCTGATAGGAGTCGCTGATGCTCGCCCAGTTTCCTGTGGCCACGGTCACTCCTTGTTTAAGCAGGAGCTGCAACTGCTGATGCCTATGAAATACTTATAAGGAAACCTTTAATACATAAATCTTTTATGAGTTTGTTAGTGCAGCCTGTTCTATAATTACCACCAAATTAGTATATTATGTTTATTTCAATCGCTGTTACAATCACTGAGGTACTGGGGGTTAGACCTTGAACATATGGATGTGGGAGGACTGGAGGATGGACACTCATAACAACTACTTTGTAGACTCTTTAGCTCAGGTTTTCACCTGTTTCATGGACTGTAAGCTTCTCAGTCTATGTGTGTACATTATTCCAACACTCTTTCCACTACCACTACATATGAAAGTTTAGAAATACACTCATTATTGAAAGAGTGAATAAATACACTGACAGGAAGGAGGATAGAATATTTAGCAGCAGACTATGTAGAAAAGGAAGACATCACACCAATCCTTACAGTGGTTTATCGTTTTAGCTTCTAGAGGGAATGGCAGAAATACAAGGGCCAATCCCTTCCCAGTGTGTGAGAAAACAGTCTATGCCCTAGGGTTAGGTGGGGTGATGCCTTAGGGATACTCACGGCCCAAGACATACCACTTCCTCACATCCTGTAGGGGGCAAATAGTCTGAATGAGTCAGTGACTAAGCTAGAACTCAACCCACAGCTTCTGGAGTAAACAGTAGGTTCAACATACAAAAATGAGAATCATTTTCATCTTGAACCAATTGATTCTAAAGATATGATTCATTCAAGATAAAGACAAATCCTCCACCTACAAACATTTTTTAACTATTAGAAAATTATATGTATACTTCACACTTGTAGGGCTTGTGTCTTTTTATACTTTTGGCAAGTATAAAAGGAACACAGGAATTCAACTCAGGGGAGAGAGAGAGAGACATGCAAACACAAACACACACATTACAAAATAAAGTATAAACTTGTCGATGATCAATGCAGAGATGGTATAGACACACAACTAACCTAGAAATCTGCTTTGAAATCTAAACTACCAGCACCACTTTACTACATGGGACATTTTTTCCCATTTTCCCCCTTGTTCAGTGTAGACTTCATTTAACAGTCTTCTGTTACTTAACAATTACTAACAGTCTTCTAAAGCCAAGGAGATGTCAACAAAATGTAGCTAACGAAAAGATCAGCATTTTTTTTTTGTTTGTCCTAACAGCCCACTTTAATTGCTTTTACTAAACTATCTTATTGTTAGAATGTTTGTTAGTATTATACAAATTAATTCAAAAGGATTTGGAAAAGATTTCAGGGGAAAAAACTCAACTTGAAGCAATATAGTAAGATAATCCAAATAGCTGATGTCATTCTCCACTTTTTATTCAAGAAAAGCTTTCATTTGTCTACTACATGGTCTTATGCCAACAAACCATTTTTTTCAGTCCTGCACTCATCTTGTTTCCATGTAGACTTTACAGTCACTTACTTTGTATGGAACTAGGTACATAATAAGAGGACCGGTGCTTTGGGTCATTCACTCAGGTTATCACATTTTAGCCTTGGATTCCAAGGTCTCCTCACTCTCTCGCCTATGGGTTTTTGATTCCTATTTCTGGGAACAGCATTGAGAAAGAATCCTGTGGGTAGTCTAATACCTCCAGGGTCTTATTATCTGATGAGGTGGGGCAAAAGCCCAATCAAAACCCTCAGACAGGACACCCCCACCAGCTTGGGTGTGGGTTCCCTGTGCACTGCTAGCCTAATGGTGATCACAGAAACCTGGAGAGAAGAGGCGTCAGCCAGGTCACCAGTATCAACAAGTTACATAACTAACATGGCTGCCTAATTATAAACTTCTAACTATAGCACTAATTATATTTTTCCCTGGGTTGAATATTCAATCACATCATTTCTGTAGGTCTCCTTGACCTTGGAAGAGTTAAGGGATAAATTATAAATTATATGAGGGGGAAGGAAAGAAATGGGGAGTGTTACCCAAAATTTGAAAATACCTACGTATCTCTTTGGAACTAGAACAAAGATGGTAGGTACACAAGCACGTAAGTCTGGTTGTAAGAAGTAAAATTACAAAGCTGATTCTGAAGTTTGTCATTTGCACCATCACCCACCCCTTTTGGCTTCTTCCTCTGCTGCGATTCTCTAGGTTCCCTTGCTGTTTTATAACTTACTGTTGTAACAATAAGTGGCTTACCGCTTTGTAACTCTTTCCCACTGTTTTTGAAGTTCAATGGCTGTTGCTCCTCACTGGGGTATTGCTATAACCCTGGGCAGGGTGTGGTCAAGGCAATTTGACTGTGCTGGCTCCTAGTCAGGTCAGCTACTTCCAAGGTCATTCCAGTTCTGAGTCATCTGTCAGTTTCTTCCATATCCCAGCCTAATCCATGGAAAAGTAATCACTTTTTTTGCTGAACAGTGGATGTGTTACAGACATGAATTCTCAGGCAGAAGCCAATTGTTCAAAATTCAGACATAAACATATATCAGCTCTTTTCTATATAGGCCCCTCCTCATCCATGCGCTGCTTCACGTATCCTTGCAAAAGCTGAAGGTTTTACATTCCTCTAATCTGTGAAAATGCCTTCCTTTATATTTTCTGCTGTGCTGAGTAGAGTTGTGCAGACTTCTCCAATCCACGGTGGGGACAAAACAGCTTCCGGGCTGAAATAGTCACTAACAACATTTGTATTTGCTGTTTGTCTAGGGGGGATGCTGTTAACCTGATTTTTGCTCATTGTGTAGTATGCTCTCTTACTAATATTTAGACTAAATTGGCCCCCAAAGATAAAACCAACTTTAAATAGCTGGAGGGAATTTAGCCAGCCTCTTGTCTGTACTCACACCTTTCACCTCTCATTCCTCTGTCTTAACAGACCTAGAATATAAGGGCCATTTGAATTGCGTGCCCCTGGTTCACCTTTCGTGCCACCAACCTGAATCTGTTCCTCACCTCCCCAAGTCTCTCCAACCCACAAAAGTAGCCACACCATCTTCGTCCCCAAGCAATCCCCTGCCATAGTGAAACTGGAAAAGTCAGTGTTTGTGCTGCCGCTCACTACCGGAACCAGTAAGTAGAGACAAGGATTGAATCTTTAGAGGCACTTACTTTAGATGCTGGCAATATGAGAAGATGGTGGGTTCTGTACTCAAAAACTGCCTTAACATCTCATCTTGAGCTGATCTTTTTATAAGGAGAAGAAAGGGTAGGTAAGGAGTTTGGAAAAAAGGTTAATAGGGTAAGAGTTGCTGTAGGAGGCAATTTTCCTAGTACTTCTTTATCTGTTGATCAACAACCCAGATACCATCCCCGTGGCTTGCAGACCCCCTGGGGCACAAAGGTGACTTGCTTGTGGACCTCCTGAAGTCATATGAGTTCCAGTTCTTGGAAAAGTAGCTTTCCACAAGCATTAATCACTTACGCTTATCAACTAAGGCTAAAATCTTTAACTATTGAGTTCCCCTATCAGTAGAGCCCCTAGTTATAGAAACTTGGGGTCATGTTTGAAACAAGGAACAAATTGGCTGGGAGGAGCATATGAACAGATCAGAGAACTTGAATTTCGGAGAAGCTTGAGAATCTCTGAATATGGCTGAATGTGGGTAAGGGTGATGGCAGTACAGGAATTTATTAGACTGTAAATAGGGAAAGCCACTAACGCCAATAGTGATTATAAATAATGGATAAGCGGAGAGAAAAAACTTAACATTTTGATCTGGCCTAGTCAGTATGGAGTGAATCTGCTACATTAGAATTTCTAGAATGTTTACTATTAATTCAGTGAATATTCACTGAATTGGCATTTATTAGGACTCCTTTCTGGTACCTCTTTTCTGTTTGTTATATTTTCACTCCAGCTGACATTTTCTACTCACATAATTTTGAATTCATCTGTAAACTTGTAATTCCTAAATTTGATAGCCAACTGCCTGCTATCATCTGCAGCTGGATAACTCATCCAAAGTGGAATTCTTCCCACTTTCTCATTTCCCACTGCCAGTCCCACCCGCCTGACCTGCACCTAGTAGCTCCATCCTTAGGAGATGGCATGATCATTTTCTATCCAGTTTCCAAGGTCAGAAATCTGAGGGTCATTTTGAACAAGTACAGATGGCCCTACCTATAAAATGCATTTTTATTCAACATTTCCCACCTGGATTACTGAAATATTCACTTAATCTGTATCCTTTCTTCTTCAGTTGAAGTACCCCTCAAATCTGTTCTCCACATAGCTGCCAGACCACCACTGCTAATAAGAGATTATCTCATGTTACTCTCTTGATTAAAAACTGTTCAAAGGCTTATTGTATGAGAGTAAAACCCAAACTTTGCCCCACATCTTAAAATTCCCTGTGACCTTGCCCCAACTACCCCCTTTATAGCACGTTCCTGCCTTACCTAATTCTAGTCACACCAGCCTCTGTCACCTTTGGGTACCTGGAAGGCCTTTTACTTAATTCATCACATGGCTGACTCTTCTCATCCTTTGAGTTCTTGTTTAAAAGTCACAATGTTACCGAGCAACAGAAAGGTTCTCGAGACTGGCAAAAACTTCCAAAGTCTCACTTTCTCGAACCTGAGGGTGTCAGTCTGCCACGGGCAATTCAGATCCCGGACGAGCCCCCAAAAAACTGTTACAGAGCAACTGAAACATTCTCGAGACTGGGAAAAAACTTCCAAAGTCTCACTTTCTCACCCCTGAGGGGGTCAGTCTGCCATGGGCAATTCAGATCCCGGACGAGCCCCCCAAAACTGTTACTGAGCAACAGAAAGTTTCGTTATTGTCCGCCGCCTTATGGAAAAATGCCTCTCAAAGCCAGAGATTTGTGAAAAGGAAAGGAAATGTTTATTTAATGCTATACAGAGTTAAAGTAGCAACCTAATGTCTCCATTAAAATATCAAAGTCCTTTAGGATATATACCCACAGACGCCCACAGTGCTTCCTATCTCCCTCTGCCCTAAGTCAGGGTACCGTAATTGCAAGGAAGAGAAGCACAAGTCCAGTATCCAGGCTCTTGACACCGTCAGCTGTGTTGTCGTCCAGGCAGGATCTCTGGTTAATCTGAAGCCATGTGGCACCTTCTCATGGCCTACTGGCAAGAGTTCTTTCATCCTTCTTCTAGGCAAAGTCTCTCTTGTTCCCAGGCCATGCAGCCTGGGAGCAGCCCAAAGCCGTGTGGTCCTTCTTCTACCAAAGCTGTGGGGAAGGGGTCCCCACTCTGGCAAAGCCTCGTGGCTCTCCCTCTTCACCAAAGCTGCAGGGGTCTGCACGCTGGTGAAACCACGTGGAATCTCTCCCTCCAGCAAAGCTGCGAGAGGGTCTCCACTCGGGCAAAGCCGAGTGGCAATTCTCTGCTAAAGCCACATGGTGATTTTCCCTCATAGAGCTGTGGGTCCTGCACTCTGGTGAAACCGCATGGATCTCTCTCCAATGGCTGCCCTGTCTCCGTTTAAATCCCGGCGCCAAATCTCCTCTGCAGCCCCATTTCCAACTCCTCCTACAATCGGTTACACCTGCCAGCATTCCTGTATATTTCCAAGGTTATTGGGATGCCATCATGAGTTTGGGCAGGCGTGTCCTCATTTTCTGGAGCCAATCTTCTCCAAGCTCCCACGCAGGCGCTTTAACTTAGGGTTCCTCCCCCAGTCACGTCCTGGGGGAAGTCCTTTCCACCCCCCTGGCTCAGAGCATGGCCACAGCTGTTTAACATATCTATGAAACCAGTTAAAGGTTATAGATATGTTAAATGACCATTCTGGAGGTTATCTGCAAAACCCCTGCTATGCAAAACAACTCAATGGCCCTGCTCCATTTGTCCCTTCCCCCAACTCACACCTGAGGGGAAAGCGGTGAGGACATCTTATATGTCTGTCTAATATTTCCTGGACACCCTGAGTTCTGGGCCCCATTCCAACTCCCTTTTTGGGCCCCCCCTCTTGGCTGCACCCTGTTACAACGACTTTCACTTAATTGTGTGTTTGTTTATTATATGACTTTACCCTAAATGCAAAGGTCAGGGTCTTGTTTGTTCCATTACTGTATTCTCAATGCCTAGCATAGCACATAGCAAGAAATTAATAAATATTGAATGAATGAATGGATAAAAGAATGGGTGCTATAATTATACAATTGATTATATATAATTAAAATCTAAAAATTGCGATTAAAGTCAAATTATTTACATCTATCATTTATCTCAATTTTTCAATTTGCTAGATAAATATTGTTGTTAGTTTTACTTAACCACAATAGAACAGTCTATATACCAATGACATACATATGCCTAGCATGCTTGTCTGTATAGTCTAACTCAAAGTAGTTAGTCATGTCTGAAAGCTGTTGGCTCCCAATTCTTAACAAGAGAAGGAACACTGCTGATTTTATTTGGGAGAGCTTTCAACAATTTTGGCAAATTTTTATATTTGCAACTTTAGCAAAAGGAGTATACCTTTATATCTGCACAGATGAAATTCTTTATCAGAAGTATTTACTGGCATGTAAATATTAGAAATTGGGGTGGTTATAAGAGATCATTTCATTTGATTCTTGATACCCCTTCTTTCTTGGAGTGCTACTTTCTTTCTCATTCTGTGTTTTCTGTAAATTATTAGGTTGGTCCCACTTGTCCTAGGCTGAAAGTAACCTTGCAGAATTGCATCCTGTTTTTTGTGTCCTGCAGGGCCTCAGCGTGAAACAAAGAATGGACTGTTTGTAAACCCTTCCAGGCGGACCACTAAGACAGCAGCTGTGAGCAGTTCAGCATTAAGAGATTCTCCCCTGCCCCTCCCATTGGTCATTTAAAGCCTCTTTTGATGAAAGTACAAACAACCCAGTAGATAGAGATTTGAAACATTCTCCAAATTTTATTTTGACTAATTAAATTTTCTACAAAAATATGCAACACTAGCCTAGGTTTGCTTAATTAGCATATTTTGGATTTTCTTCATAAAAATTTCTTTTTATTTGATGGGTACAGGACGGATAGTAGGTGGGTGAATGTAAAAGTGACTCTTTTTCTTGCGGTTCTCTTTCTGGGAGAAATGCTTTTTAAAAGCCAACCAGAAATAGCCACTTTAAGGCTCTAGCGATATGAAATGCTTTATTTCATGTATATTGTTCAAGACAAAAATAAAAATGGACTCTACTCTTCCAAAATGGAATTTCCTACTAAGGAACATTTCACCATAACCTCTAAAATGATTCATTTGCAGGCCTAGTCATTGTGGCACTAACTTTGCCACTGGAAGAGACTTTTTCGCTGGCTTTTTATGAGTTAATATGTTTATAGGGGGGACACACATAGAAAAATACTTCAGAGTACAATTGGTGAAGTGGAATTTAACTTAAAGGGCCATAAATACATTAGATTCAGGTCATCACAGCGACTTCTTCAGAACCATTAGCATAATTATACACTCACCTTTAATTTTAACTTGAATTCTAAATGAGGATATTTTGTGAACAAAGGTTTTTTCAAAAACATTTCCAAAGATGTAACTGTGGCTATTGTAGGAGAGGAGAAACCCTCTTAGGCTTGCTGGCCAGGTTTGAAAATTAAACTGACAAAGATAGATTAACTGAGAAAAGCATACAAATTTATTGAATGTGTTTATGTGACACGTGAGCCTTCCTAAGGAGATGAGGACCAAAAGAAACAGTTACACTTATGTACTTTTAAGATAAGTTTGATGGAGAGTGGACAGGTGTGGAGCAATATAATAGGCTAAGCAGTAGGAGGTTGTATGGTAAACTGGGGCACTCTTAGCAAGGCCTATTTGTTAGAATTCTTCTTGTGTCCCTTTTTCTTCAGAAATAAGGATGCTCCTTTCCTCTGGGTGCAAGGCAGTCACTTCTCAAATGCGGGTTTTAGAACCTGTTTCAGGAAAGATGGGTGAAGAGGGAAAGAGGTCAGTGTGACTTTGTTGCTTCTGTCATTTTCTTAAAATCCTTCAGCTTAAAATATGCCAAGGTGCTGTGTTCTGGGGGTAGTGTTTATATGAACTGCATCACTATCAAGAAGAAAGTCATGTGCAGTAGTATTTAAAAGGTGTCAGATGATTACATATAAAGATACACACACACACAAAACAATAACGAGACATGCATTTTCCCTTCTGTTTTTTCTCAGTGGAATCAAGAAGGATGATTTGACAGTAATGCTTAATTTCTTCTCATAAACAGAGTGCTAGAACTGGACAGACTCCTCAATATTCATTAATCCAGGCATTTCCTGTGAAGAAACAGAGGCCAGGGAGTACAAGTGAACTATCGAGTTAGGCACATCTACCTAGCAGAGGTGTTGGGTTTGGAGCTCCTGACCTCCAGCTCAGTATTTTCTCAATTATACATTGCTTCCTCTTAGCAAATTTTCTGAAGGAAAGAGGAACTTGGAAAGAGGAGAGTTAAAGTGAGTTGCCAGATGGGTTAATGAGAATGGTTATCCATATGTCTTCTAGGCTTTCTCCACGGAGTTCTGTGAGAGAGTTGAGCTGTAACGCCCAAGGCTTCCTTGTGTGTAATACATTGGCTCCTCCCACTCACCTACGCATCTAGCCTGGTACCCATTAAGGACCATCTCGGGGGAGAGAGAGAAGAGTCATTGAACTCATTTCCTGTGTTCTGTAGTTTGGATGAGGGATGACAGTTGGGAAAGATTAGATCCTCTAGTACAGGAAATGGATGAGCAGTAGGTAGGCAACGGCAAACTTGGTGTGGGAAGGCAAGGTGAGAACATGGGCTTTGTGACCATTGGAATTAGGTGTAAATCCCATCTGTGCCACTTACAGGCTATGCCACAGTGAAAAAATGACTTAATTTCTGTAAGGCTGATTTTCTTGGTCCGTAAAGTGGGAATAACACAGCCTACCTCTCAGAACCCCTGTAAAAATTAAATAAGATAACAGATGTGAAGCACTTGGCCCAGTAGAAACACTCCATGCATGCTTTAAGGAGGAAATTTGATGAAATGGGATGAGCGCATGGTTTTTGGAGTGGGATAGGCTTGAGCCCATGTCCTGGTGCCATCACTGAGTCTCCTAATGAGGTGCCTGGGACACTGTAGAAGTTTAGTGAAATGTCAGTGTCTTCCTCCTGGATTTGCCTCTGTCTATCAACTTGTTAATGTAGAGCAATGACCCTCAGGCTGCTCTGTGTACCAGCATCCCCTGTGGGGCTTAGTAAAACAGATCCCTGAGCCCTATCCCCACAGTTTTTGATTGAATGAGTCTGCAGTAGGGCCCAATTTTGTGTTTCTAACAACTTCCTACATGAGTTGTTTGTCTGCAGACTGCATTTTGATGTTGATGTGGATAGAGAGCAATTACTTTCGGGTGCCAGAGGACAAATCTCAGCTGTTGGTTTCCAATTGAAAGCAGTATTTAAATATGTCAGCCGAGGCAGCTTACTGTGATACTAATGGTGACAACATGCTTGAGTTTTATTTATTTATTTATTTATTTATTTATTTATTTATTTATTTATTTAAACAAGTATTTATTGATCATTTGAAATATGTCAGCCACTTTCTAGGCACCTGAGACACTTTGGTGAATGACACAGAAATTCCCTGCCCTCCTTAAAGTTACATTTTAGTGGGGGAGACAATGAATAGAAAACATAATTGGGAAGTTATAAAGCAAATTCTAAATAGAGAAGTACTGCGGAAATATACATACTCGCAGACATATTTACATACCTTACGTCGGGGAAGCTCCTGATACAGGGGAAACACGTTTAAAGGCAGTTCTCTGGTGCATCCTCAGGTGGCGGTGGCAGGTGGGTGACTAGCGGTAGCATCCCTGGCAGACGGAACACACATAGGGCTTCTCTCCCGTGTGGGTTCTCTCTTGGACCAGATGGCTGGTTCTGTGGCCGAAGGACTTAGCACATGTGCTGCACCTGAAAGGCTTCTCTCCTGCATGAATCTTCTGATGCCTGTGTAGGTCTGACCTCTGGAAGGAGCATTTGGCCCACGCAGCACAAATAGATGTCCTCTCATTACTGTACGTTCTCTGATGGACTTTTAACTGAGAGAAATACCTAAAGGCCTTGGGACACTTCTCACACTGGTATGACTTTTGAGTTCTGTGGAATCTTTCTTGGTGTCCCCCACATGTGGAGTTTCCTGCATTGCTCTGGTAGGTAGCAACAGTCTCCAGGGTGACCTGGTCCTGCCTGGAGACAAGCCCTGCTCCCACCTCCATAAGGACATCTTGATAAGAGGGTCCTTTCCCGGACCCTTCCTGGGACCTGGAGGTGCTTAGACTTGCTCTTCTAAAACTGAGTGGATTCTCCAAAGAACTACCTCTTTAGACACAGGATGGTTCTCTCCCTGGGTAATGAGCAGTAAAGGTGTTTGATGGCTAGTAATACTGTCATTTACTCCAGTAGTTTTCAAAGAAAGGCAGCCACCATTTTCTTTATCTTCATCTCCTTGTCCTTCTGCAGAGAAGTACTTGGGGAGCCCAAGAAGGCATCCCCACATTTGCCTCTGGTGGGGATCCTATTGACAACTGTTTCTGTTACATGAACAATGACTTCTTTTAAGGGCATGTTCTCCGAAAAGAGACCTTCCTGTCCCTGCATGTGGACGTGGACCACGTCAGAGGGCTTCATGTAATCATCACTCTGGTCTCCCATGACTGTCTCCAGGTTTCTGCCACTTGATTCCCAGTTCTCCTTCAATTGAGAGTTGTCACTGCAGTGCCTATTGACCATAAAACTCTCCCAGGACCACTTGAACAATAATTTCATCCCAGCTGTGTTTCTCTGGCTGCAGCCATAACTAAAATGACTTATGGAGTCTTTGCAGTTTGCCTTGCACATGAGTTATTGCTATTTTGAAATGAGCTAAGCTGAGTGTTCTGGAACCCAGAGACCCTCCTGCCTTTTGGAGACTGGGTTTAAAGTCCATATTTTCTGACCCACAGTCATCCCTGCATAGTTCAGATAAAAATGAGGTTCTGAGGTCTAAATCCATTCTTGGCAATATTTCTCAGAGACTCAACTTCCAGGATTCGTTTCTTAAACTCCTGTGTTGATAAGTGTGGATGCTTAAAAGACCATGAGCTCCTTGAGAAGATTGAGCTTCAAACTTGGTGATCTTGGACCAAAGGCTGAGGTGCTGACTGGCTGCCTGCTCTGGGTTCATCTCCATTTCTTCAATGTTTTTAATTCTCTGTTCCTGTGCATAATGTTTTTGAGTGCAGAGCTAAGTTCAAAGTCAAAACAAACAAGAAAATTACTAGGTCAGTACTTGTTGAACCATAATTCATCTCAAATGAAAAATGCAGCAATATACTTTTCAGTTCTATAATTTTCTCAGGTTTCTTATTATTTCTTTTTACAGGTGAAAACTTGGGGTAATCAGTTAAACAGTAAATCAAATATTGTGATTCAAATACTGTCTTACTGACTCACAGCTTGGGACACACAAATGCATCAGACTTAGGTCCAACCTTTTATTGTAGGCAGTTAGTTGCTATTTGTATTAGAGGTCAAACAACCCTAATGTTCCAGGGCTAGCTTGGAGACACGTTTCATTTGTTTTGTTTTCTCTGAGTACTTTATTTGGTATCTGTTATGGAATGAATAATTGTGCCCCCAATTCATAAGTTGAATCCCCAATTTTCCAGTGCAGAAACAGGGCCTCTTAGGAAGTGATTAAGGTTAAATGAAGTCATAAGGGTGAAGCATTAATCCTATAGGATTAATATCCTTATATAAAGAGAAAAGAGGGAGCTCCCTTCTCCTTTTTCTCTCTCTGTCTCTTTCTCCCCCACCCCACACACACATGTATGCACCAAAGAAAGATCCTATAAAGACAATGATGAGAAGGTGGCTGACCACAAACCAGAAAGAGCCCTCACTAGAAATCAACCATGCTGGCACCCTGATCTCAGACTCTCAGCCTCTAGAACCATAAGAAAATAAATTTCTGTTGTTTCAGCCACTCAGTCTGTGGTATTTTGTTATGGCAACTTAAGCAGACTAATATAATACTTGCATGATATTGACCCAGAGTGTGTTTTAAAAGTCTGAATTGGTTGTTGTGCTGGGTAGCTTCCATATGCTCCTGTAGATCTACTCTCCACCATTCTCCCTCCTCCATTTACACTGATTTGGGTGTTTCATCTGTTTTCTGTCAGGAAAAACTGATGACATGATTGTCAACATTTTTAAATGGAGAGATTTTTGCATGAAAATAAATCTTGATTGTCACATGCTTACGAGAAATTAGAAAATCTGGCAATAGTGTTGGCAATAATAAACTGGCACTTCCCTTTTAGAGCAAGTGTTAGCTCCCAAGCTGGCCACAGCTCCCACTTGGCATGCCCATTCAATTACTTTACCAGGCTGGCCTCTGTGGCCATCTGAGAATTGCTACCTATTCCTCAGGAGATTATATGAAGGGCTGAAAGCACAGATGCTTAAAAATCTCTTTGACTGGCTGCTGTAGGTGCTGCTGGCAACAGCTCACAATTGCAATCTGTCCTGGAGTATTGTGTGTGGGCGATCAAAGCCCCTTAGCTGTGAGTGCCTAGAAGTTGCCTCCTTTCCAAGACAAGACTAACAATACATTCCAAGATGGACACCTCCATCCTGGACGGAACAATCATTTATCCTGACCAGGATTGATATATCTTCCAGAGTTGGGCTTGCCTTTACTATCCACAGTGACTCAGCTAGCCCCATTGCCACGTTCATTGACTTAGTATCCTCTACAGCATTACTTTGGATAAGGGGTCCCACTTTTTGGCCAACGAGGTGCAATGGTGAGCATATGACTGTGGAATCTACAGGGTATGCCTCATCCCATGTCACCCTGTCATCCAGAAGTTACTGGTGTGATCAAACAGAAAGACCTCTTAAAGACATAGCTGAGGCACGTCAGCTTGAAGACGACAATTGGTGAGAATGGAGCAGTATTCTTTAAGATGCAGTGTAGCATTTTAGCCAATGGCTATTATATTGGTTCTGTATTCCCAATAACTAGAAAATATAGGTCCAGTCCCCACAGGGTGCAAATAGAAATGACTTCATTCACCATCACTCTCAACTTGAGAAATTTTAGTCTCTGGTTGAAGGGACAATTCTTCCATAGGGATGACACAGTTAAGAGTCACTCTAAACATAAATCCTTGGCTGCCACCTGGTCACACAAGAGTTCCCATACTGGGGAACTTAAGGGATTCATTGGGCCATCTCTTAGTACTCTCAGGACCAGGCTTGCTGTGGTTAGTCACCTGACCATGACATAATAAGGGCATGGTACTCAGAAGCTCAGGAATGAGGGTCTGGGTCTTTTATGGATTTCTTCTCCACAAGGATCTTCATCTGACTCTAGGTTATCCTGACAACCAACCTAAATTAATGTGCCTCTCCCTGCCACTATATTAAAATATCCCATCTCTCAGCTACCACCTTGAGGGGTATTTTGCCAATTTGCTGAGAATAAATCTTACAGGCATCTAGAGGAAAGAGTGGCCTGCTTTAGGACATTGAGCATTTTGTCCATGAGCCCCAAGGCAACTGCATCTTTCCAAGGCCCCTGAAAGCCTACAAAGCTGTAGGAACAAAGTTACTCCTCATGCAAGTAAAATGAAGGTGCTGATGCTAATTATCCAGAGCCTGAATATACTCTAAAGAAATACCAAAGATCTGAGGTAGACACATTTTAAAATTTAATTATTCAGACCACTTAAGTTTTCAACTTAACATAGCTTATATGGTTCTGAAATCAGAAATTTTTGAAATTGTGATAACCCTCTTTATATACTGCATTTTTGTTTTGTTTTATTTTTTTAATTGCAGAGACTGACAGACATGAGGACTATGAGTTTAATTTCTAAGTAATAATTTCTAAGGGATAACTATCAGTACAAGTCTTTTTTTTAAAGATGTTATTTATTTATTTAGACAGAAGGGAAGATAGGAAGAAACAGAGGGAGAGAAACATCAATGTGAGAGAGAAACACCAATCGGCCGTCGTTCGCATGAGCCCTAACCAGGGACTGGGCCTGCAACCCAGGCATGTTCCCTGACTGGGGACGGAACCAGTGACTCTTCGCTTTGGGGAATGATGCCCAACCAGCTGAGCCATGCCGGCCAAGGCCGTATAAGTCTTTTCTGTGCCAACTTACAAATAACTTCCAAATTGTGATATTTTTTTTCTTTTCTTCACTTTTACTCTATAGTTATTTCCCAAATCTTAATTATTTCATTGAGTGAGAGGGAACTCTGGAATGCAGAGAGAAATTCTTATCTTAAATATCTCTTTATGCTTGTGCTTGAAACTATTAAGACATGAGGAAATGACGCTTCCAGCTTTACAAAGCACACCATAAACAGTGGTATTTACAATGATGAAGAGGGACAAAAATAAAATTTCACTTTATTGGTAATAAAAGTAATAGGTGTTGGTGTTTTTCTCCATAACAGTTACCCAAACCGCTTAGTTTTTATATCAGACTGACATTTATTTTCTTCTAAGATTTCTTCTGGGAAAAGAATTCAACCCTTCCAAAAGGGTTTCTACTTTTTCTTAAAATCATAACACATTACTTGGAAAATAAAGATATTCAATTTTTAATATTCACTCTTTTGAAAATTTTGGTAAATTGTATTTTAAAAACTCTACAAAATATCTTTGAAGCTCAATGGAAAGCATTGAGCATGCTTCCTCCAATTCTTCTCTTAAATTTTAGATGTTTTCATCAGTTAAGTCATAGTATTCTTTAATTTCATAAGTTCCATTTTATAATATTAGCCTTCAAGGATTGTGAACTGAATTTGATTGTTGTATAATGGATTTTTAATTGTCTTTTTCTGTGTGATATCACCCAACTTCAGAACATTTTTTCCAAAACCATCTCTAACTTCTTCCTCTTCTCTCCTCTCTCCTCTTTCCTTCCTGAACTGTATCTGAACCTTGTTAAGAGAGGCTGAACAAGGTAGTCATATGTTCTGGGGGAGGGGGTAGCCATGATGGGCCCCTCAAGTACCCAGTTTGGGTGATAGGGGAGGCTGTGCCACTGGATCCTACAGGACACCTACTACATAGGCCACTCTACCAGGACACAGAGTCAAATCAGCTCTGCCTAAAGCATAGACACAAACACAGGGAGGCTGCCAAAATGAGGAGACAAAGAAACATGCCCCAAATGAAAGAGCAGATCAAAACTCCAGAAAAGAGCTAAATGAAATGGAGATAAGCAAACTATCAGATGCAGAGTTCAAAACACTGTTCATAAGGATGTTCAAGGAACTTAATAAAGACCTTGCAGCATAAAAAAGATCCAGTCAGAAATGAAGGATATGCTAGTTGAAATAAAAAACAATTTACAGGGAAACAACAGTAGAGTGGATGAAGCTGAGAATCAAACCAATGATTTGGAACATAAGGAAGCAAAAAACAACCATGAAGAAGAAGAAGAAGAAGAAAAAGAAGGAAGAGTCCAAAAAAATGAGGATAGAATAAGCAGCCTTTGGGACAACTTCAAGCAGTCCATCATTTGCATCATGTGGGTGCCAGAGAGAAAAGAGAAAAGGCAGGAAATTGGAAATCTATTTGAAAAAATGATGAAAGAAAACTTCCCTAATTTGGCGAAGGAAATAGACATGCAAGTCCAGCAAGCACAGAAAGTCCCAAACAAGATGGATGCAGAAGCCCACTCCAAGACACATCATAATTAAAATGCCAAACATTAAGGATAAAGAGAGAATCTTAAAAGCAGCAAGAGAAAAGAAGTTAGTTACCTACTTACTAGAAGGGAGTTCAAATAAGACTGTCCAATGATTTCTTAAAAGAAACTTTGCAGGCTAGAAGGGATTGGCAAGAAATATTCAAACTCATGAAAAGCAGGGACCTATAGCCAAGGTTACTCTACCTAGCCAAACTATTTAGAATCGAAGGGCAGATAAAGAGCTTCCCAGGCAAGAAAAAAAAAACTAAAGGAGTTCCTCATCACCAAACCATTATTATATGAAATGTTAAAGGGACTTATTTAAGAAAAAGAAGATCAAAACTATGAACCATAAAATGGCAAAAAAATAATACATATCTATCAACATTTAAATCTAAAAAAGAAATTAGGCAAACAAGACAAACATAGAATCATGGATACAGAGAGCATTTTTATGGTTATCAGATGGGAGGGACATGTAGGGGATTGGGAGAAGAAGTGAGGGGATTAAGAAGTACAAATAGGTAGTTACAGATTAGCCACAGGATTGTAAAGTATAGTATAAAAAATGTAGTAGCCAAAGAACTTATACACATGACCCATAGACGTGAACAATATTATGGGCATTGCCTGGGGGAGTGGGGGGTGCTGAGTGGAAGGGGGCAAAGGATGAAAAATTAGGACAACTGTAATAGTGTAATCAATAAAATATGATTTAAAAATATACCTGCTTCATAGAATTTTTTGTGATGATTAAATGTAAAATTTCATAAGCATATAGCATAGTTACTTGACATGTAATAATCACTCAATAAATATTAATACTGATTATTACCCTAAAACCTATGATAGCTCTTCACAGAATAAAACTATAATTTACCTATAATTCAATGGTGCTTATTGATTTTTTATTTTGTGTTTTCATTAAAAAATGTATATTAAAATATGTTTTAAAATTTTTTGTTTCTTCTATATCAATTTTAGGGAAATAAATGTATAAGATTATTTGTATCTGCACGTATAAAATGGATAAAATATCTTAGAATGTCTGCATTTCACATTTCCTAATTTTGTTTTTCTGTGTTGCAAACTGACTCCTCTCTTTCAACTATAAAAATGACAGAGCTATTACTGTATTTAACCACATGTTGCACAGGAAATGTAAATGATGAAGAAATAAAAGAATGAACAAGTGGATAAACTGACCCTGAAAGTTAGATCATCTCATTACACTCCCAAAGGCTGAGGGAGCTATGAGCATCTGCTTTATCCCAGGTGTGCCAGCAGCCACTCTCCTGTGCTGAGTGGATTCGGGGTTAATTGGCTCTGTTGTGTCCTTTATCTTCTAGCCCTATTCATAATTTCATTGTTTCTTATTTATTTTTTGTAGGCTATGAATGGTTCCTCTAATCTCTACTCAAGCAGAATAGTAGGCATAAGGGATTTGTGATTTAAATAGTGCCAAGAAGATACACTAAGCAAAAATCTTCTAGTTGCTTCTAGCTGGAGAGTTGTTCTTTGATGTGTTGTATCTGGAAGGAGGATCTTTTGATAACCCCTATCCCTCACTCATTAATAGGCATACACACTTAGTTTAACCAATTAGTCACTTAACTAGTTCTTGAAAAAACAGGACAGTTAGGAATTGGCTGAGCAAAGAGAAAAGATCAAATTCTGAAGTATGGGGCGTTTTATTCAAAAGAAATGGCTCTGGTTCCTGAGCCAAAAGGTGGGGCTCTTAGCAGCAAGAACACAGAGCAGCTGGGTGGGTGGCACAGCCGAAAGGAGAGAGAAAAGTGCAGAGGGCAAGCCTTTCTCTATCCTACTGCTGGTCATGCATATTTCAGTAGAGCAATTTCTAATGACATAGCAAAACATTGTTGAAGTGCTAATGAAAAATTCATCAAAAAGGGTAAAAATATGTAATTCAGATTTTCCCTCCTCCATTAGTCCCCAAGGTCCTTTGAGTAAAATGCGTAATTGCCTAACACCAAAACTTGGTGCCTCGCCACCCAATGGATTTGAAAAACTGACTAATCTTATGAAAAGGCTGAGAGATGACCGCTGACTGAGTTTTACTCACAGGGACCCTAGCAACAAAGTGATCAAAGCCAAGAAAGTGTTGCAGAGAAGCCGTCCCCATTCAAAGAGCTAAAGCTGTGTCTCAGCTTTAGAAGCTGTGCCTGAAGCACATGCAATGACTGAGCCCACCGCAGCCTCTACGGGTTGTAGCGTTTATTTTTTAAATATTCAATATTTCTGATTTTTCAAATCTTGCTCTATTATAGAATTTTTCCAACGTATTAAATTATATCCAGGAATCAGCACAAAAGGAGCACTTCATTTAACTATAAGACATGAACAAATGAGTCACTGCAAAAGTAGGTGGAGGGAGGTTATCAGCAGCTGGATTTTCTCCAATACTGCTCACCTCCTTCAAACTCTGCAGAAGTGTATCTATACTGATATACAAATAAAATTGCAGGTCTGATCCAAGACAGCAAAATATACTGAGCTGATTTATACTTACCTTGATAACTCTTGCAGTAGAAGAGAAAAGTGTTATAAATAATATGAAAGGGTAGGTAAATTAAATAAAATATATTTTTGTCTTACACTTGCTTGGGGTGAAGTAAACATTGACTAATGCACGCGAGCTCAAAAGTGATGAAACTTCACTGTGGGTAGGGGACATAGTTGGAAAACCCGGATTTGGAGTCAGACAGAACTAAACATGAATTCTAGCTTTACCGATACCGGCTGTGTGGCAAGTTACTTAATATCTCCCAGCCTTAGTTAGCTCAACCTCATTCTAGAATGAAAGAGATAATAGTAATTGTTAGTAGATGGTCTGTGAAGGCAAAACATGGTCACTATTCTCCAAAAAGAGTTGCTTCAGGCTCAACCTCCGTTTTGACCCTGCCCCCCAGGCTCAGCCCCCGAATGTGCCCGCTCCTTGGTTAAGGAGAACAGCATTCATCCTTGATTTCCACTTAACCACGGCCTAAGAATATTCTCTTTTCCTCATCTCACTTTCTGTCACATTCACAAGCTATTGGAGTGTATCAGGGTCATGCAGAAATTAAGGATATACTAATCATGAAAGGTCTTGATAAGGTTAAAGTACTAACAAATATAAGACTTTATTTTCAAAGCAGCACTAAAATAAGAGGTAAATTGGCCTTTTTGTTTTCTAACTGAATTCTCTCAGGCTTGAATTACATCAAAATTCTAGGTTCAGACGTCAGAAATCTAAAACATTTTCATTCATATGCAACCACTTTTAGGCTCCTAGCTGGAGTGGAGCTCTTCCTCAGGCCGGAAGGAAGGTTTCCTGACTCAGAGATGTCCTTGGACCTGGACCTCTCTCTCTCTCTCTTCCCACCACTTTTTCCTGTGTCTGTCTCCTACCTCCTGTTGAAATTGTGACTGCATTTTGACCCTGGTTTTTCTGAAATTCTTGTGAAATGAGTAAATCGTTTCTTCTTCTACTATTGCAATTTCCTCTCATGTATTTTTTTTAAAATATCTTATCTTCCAAACTGTGGCCAGCCTTCCTTTCTAAAACAGAGGCCTCCCATTCTTCCTCATTTTGCATTTTATCTAAAGCCAATGTTAAATGCAGAACTGTACTTTATTTCCAAATTTTTATTATACATGAGGATGTCTTTGTAATCTTAGCTATTTATTTGGTTCATTCAATCATTTTTTTTTCTGTCACTCAATACAGATCTGATTTGGAAGGTAGTCTTAAAATGAATTTACCATTAGTACAAAATATTTATTCCAACTACAGAGGTTTGCATAGCATTAAATCTTGCCTTAAATCGTCATCTTCTTGGTTGGTGAGACACTCTGAAAATTTTCTAATGTTCCTTATGAATTAAGACCATCCTAAGGTCTATTTCAATGTGGTAATTTTCCTGCTTCACATTTGCTTAACTTCATGCATACAACCTAGTATTCCATTTGAAAAGATATTATCTGTAAATGAGATAAAACACAAGAAACAAATTACTTACTAAATCTTGAGACACCAAACATAGAGTTTATGCCTGAGTTCTTTTCCGCAGATACAAATAACCCTAAACTCTTCGATCCATGTTAATAAATTTCAGAATGCCCATCCCCTCCTACACATAGAATGCCTGTTTTTTCCTATCCTTGAAAGCAACTGTTTAACTGTTGGTGTAATTCTTCCCAAGTTATTATCGTTTACCATTTCAGAAAAAGTTTTCTGCTCAGTCTTCTTGTTTAGTCAGCACATTTTTTTTTTGGATAATTTTTTTTTCTGAGTCTCTTTTTCCCTCAGAAGACTACATTTCTTCCCACGTACAAAAGAAAGGCCATGTGATCCATGCAGAAGAAACATGGATGTTATGACTTATGGATGGTGGAGAAATTGAGATAGAACCTACATCTCATGTTGGCTATCTTGGTTGTTTGAAAAGCTAACACTTCATTAAAAAACAAAAACAAAAACAGGGTCATGCTTCTGTCCTGAGAAATCCACAAAGAACGTTGACCATGTGAAAAGCAGTTTAGTAACAAATCACACCTGCTTTGCAGAGCACCTTCCCTCATGACTTGCCATTTGGGGGACATATTGGAAATTAGTGTTTTATTATTTTGCATCGATGGTATATTACTAAGTATGACATCTCTTTCAAATGATACTTATTCACATGCCTCAATGACCCCTACTTTCAGCTCTTGGTTGATGACTGCCCATTTTTCTGAGGTGCCTTAGGACCCTGCAAAGTGCTTTGTTTCATCTGCCACATAATCAGACCTTTCTAAACAACATCCTACAAAGTTTATGGAAGTTTATCCAGGCATTTTCACATGATACCTACAAACAGAACATGAATTTTATATAAAAAATTTTAATATAATTCTATAGTGCATGTTTCATTATGGATGACAAACTGCCAATATACATGGATACTAGTTTGCATTACCATTATATCTGAAAAGGATCTACGGGCCATACCACCCTGAAGGCACCCAGTCTCATTGGAAAAGGTATGTGTTGTGCATAATTGACTACTGTTTATTGCACCCTAATAATTACAAATGCAAAGGATTAATATACAAAATATAAATAACTAGTGATGAATAAAAACATTTTTTCTTGAGAGTGTTAAATAGTTACTAAAATATCAAAATTTCATTGCTTTCTATTAAAATTACATTTTAATCAATGGGCTCACACTGAAGGCCACCACACAAATACTTCAAAGGGTCTTTGGGAGTCAGATAATGATGCAATGAATTCTTCTTTCAAATGCTCCATGTCCCGTACCTTTTCCTAGGTTTCTTTGATAGAAACTGAGTTTCAACCACAGGCTGCCTGATTTCAGGTCCCATGCTCTTAACTGGTGATATGCCAAGATATTTCATCACCGCAAGTTTGGAAAACTTGAATGCTGTAAACCCTCCTTGTACATATCACAATACATGGGTATAATTAAGGTCATGGGAATACTTGGAGGAGAAGCCACTGGAGACATAAACTAATAGAAACACTTAAATGGCAATTTTGATGAACTGCTGGAAGCTGAGGATACAAAATCAATATCAAAAATATTTACTGAATTCCTGTGTACTCAATGAAATTTAAAAAATAATAAAATCTATTTCTTTTGCAACTGCAACAAAAAGAATAAAGTACCTAGGAATGAACTTAATAAAATATGTGAAGAACCTATATACTGAAAACTGCAAAGCAAACTATAAAAAGAGACTGAAAAAGACAATGAAATGAAAAGGTATTTGGTGTTCATGGATTGGAAGAATCAATATAGGTAAAATGTCCATATTATTCAAAGCAATATAGAGATATAATGCAAACCCAAAAGCCATTTAAAAAATAGAACAAAAATTCATCAGATTTGTGTGGAACCACAAAAGACTGAATAGACAAAGTAATCCTGAAAAAAAAAAAAAAAAAAAAAAAAAAAAAAAAAAAAAAAAAAAAAAAAAAAAAAAAAAAAAAAAAAAAAAAAAAAAAAAAAAAAAAAAAAAAAAAAAAAAAAAAAAAAAAAAAAAAAAAAAAAAAAGAGCAAGCCAGAGGTATCACACGACTTGACTTCAAATTATAATACAGACCAATGATAATCAAAACAGCATGGCATTAGCAGAAAAACACACAGAAACCAATGAAACAGAACTGAGAGCCCAGAAATAAAACCAGATGTATATGGACAAATAGTTTTTGACAAAGGAGCCAAAAACACACAATGGAGAAAAGAAAGCCTCTTCAATAAATGGTGCTGGGGGAATTGGAAAGCCACATGCAAAAGAATGAAATCAGACTACATTTTGTCCCCATGTACAAAGCTTAATTCAAAATAGATCAAAGATCTAAATATAAGATCTGAAACAAAAAATAACATAGAAGAAAAATATAGATACTAAAATCATGGACCTTGATGTTAGAGAAGATTTTGTAAATTTAACCCCAAAGGCAAGGGAAGTAAAGGCAAAAATAAATGAATGCGACTGTATCAAACCAAAAAGCTACTGCATAGCAAAAGAAACCACCACCAACAACAACAACAAAAAAAGGAAACCAGCCAAATGGGAGATAATATTTGCAAGATATATAAAGAACTTAACCAACTCACCACCAAATAATACAATTACAAAATGGGCAGAGGACCTGAACAGGTACTTCTCCCAAGAAATCATACAAATGGCCAACAGACATATGAGAAGATACTCAACTTCACTAGCTATTAGGAAAATGCAAATCAAAACTACAAGTGCCCTGGCTGGTGTGGCTCAGTGGACTGAGCACCAGCCTGAGAACCGAAGGGTCTCTGATTTGATTCCCAGTTGGGGCACATGCCTGCATTGTAGGCCAGGTTCCCTGTTGAGGGTGTGGGGGAGGCAACCACACATTGATGTTTCCCTCCCTCTCTTTCTCTCTCCCCTTCCCTCTCTCTAAAAATAAATAAATAAATAACTAAAATCTTTTAAAAAATTAATAAAAAACTACAACAAAATACCACCTAACACCTGTTAGAATGGCTATTATCAAAAAGACGAGTGATAAATAACAAGTGTTGGAGAGGTTGTAGAGAAAAAAGAACCCTCATTCACTGCTGGTGGGAATGTAAATTGGTAGAGCCCCTGTGGGAAACGGTATGGCAGTTCCTCAGACAATTAAGAATGAAGTTACCATATGACTCCTCTGGGTATCTACCTAAAAAACTCAAAATTATGTCTTGCAAACATATATGCAGCCCTACGTTCATTGCAGCACTATCCTTGGTGGTCAAGACATGGAAACAACCGAAGTGTCTTTCAATAGATGATTAGATAAAGAAGATGTGGTACATATATACTATGGAACACTACTCAGCCTCAAGAAACAATTAAATACTGCCATTTGCAGCAACATGGATGGACTTTGAGAATATTATGATAAGCGAAATAGGTCAGTCAGCAAAAGTTAAGAACCATATGATTTCACTTACACTGAGACTCATAGACATAGACAACAGTAAGGTGGTGACCAGAGGGAAAGGGGTGGAGGGGTAGTAAAGGATAAAGGGGGGCAAATACATGGTGATGAAGATGATTTGCCTTCAGTTGGTGAGCACATGATGCAATATACAGATCATGCATCATAGAAATTATAAAATAAAATAAGAAATAAAAACAAATTTATGTGGTCTTAAAGTATTTTTCCAGTGGCCTGGACTCCTTCTCCATAGGCAGGGTGAGAGAACAGACCTTTCATGCACCAATACAGCTTTAACTGCTCACTAAAACATTATCCCAGCTTCCTCTCAGCAGTCTAATGAATTACACTGTTAGTTCCATTTTGCATATGGGAAATGAAGGCTTAGAGATATTAACTACCTTAAGGTGCTGAGCTGGGATTTCACGTAATTCTAATGCTCATGTTTCCTCCCTCCATAAAACATGCTCCTTTCATGGAAGGTGTTTCCCATTCCTTTTGGAAAAACTCTACCTAGAACAGAAAAGAAAAAAAGAGGTAAACCAATTTATCTTGAATTTTGAAGGAGGACAAAGCTATCATCTTCCCAAGCTCGAGAAAAAAATGTAGTCATAAATTGCTTTCAGTGAAATATATAAGGTCCATTGCAAAACACAGTAAGTTGATGATTTTGTTTAAATGGTATGAGTGCCAAACATATAAACATTTATCACAGTCACTTTTTTTTTATTAGAGCTCTACATGGAATTTTTAAAATGGTCACTATACACATCTGTTCCACATCTGTAGCCTTTCTGTCTACAGCTTTATTGTGGGAGCAACAGGAAAGTCACATCATCTCTCTCCACTGTAAGACAAATCAAGGAGGCTTCCCAACGAAGTATAATATTAAGGAACAAAATAGAAGGAAAATGCATGTTTGGGCATATGGCATGGGAGTCTGGGGCAATCTATAGAAGAACATTTGAGAATGCAGGGAGAAAATACCTAACATTTCAGATGGTGGAGGTATGCTAGGCAACAGAGCTGTAGGAGTCCTCTGGGATAGATAAATCAATAGATTGTAATGTTAAGATTCCATGAGAAGGCACAATCCGTCCATAAGCTGTTCTATTTGTAATTGATCTGTTGCCAACCAAATAGCTGTTTTGATTGTTGTTGTAGCTCAACTACTGTGTTCATTCAAATTAAACAGAGTTAAATAATCAGTCTACAGAATTAAAGATAGACCCAACCAATTGGATTGGCAAAATGCCTCTTTCCTACTTCTCTGTGACTATTAGATCTATATTATTTATTTTACATGAAAAGCTTAAATATGTATTTGTGAATCAGTATAAAATATGCCAGTCTGAAAAGCAGAATAATGGTCTCCAAAGATGCCCATGTCCTAATGCCGGAAACTGGTGAACATATTAGGTTACATGGCAAAGGGGAATAAGGTTGCAGATAGAATCAAGCTTGCTAATCAACTGACCTTATCTGTTTTTGCTTTATAAAGCTACAATAATCAAAATAGTGTGATACTGGCATAAATACAGACACACAGGCCACTGGAGGAGAAAAGTGAGAGCCCAGAAATAAACTGAAGCATATATAGTCAGCTAATATTTGAACAAGTAGATTCACCAACAACGGTCTCTTCAATAAATGATTCTGGGATAATTGGATATTCACATGTAAAGAATAAAACTAAACTCCTATCTTAAACTGTTCACAAAAATTAACTTGAAATAGATAAAAGATTTAAACATAAGACCAGAAGCCATCAAACTCCTAGAAGGAAAAATAAGAATAAAGCTCATTGACATGGGTTTTGGTAATGATCTTTTGGATCTGATACCTAAAGTACAAGCAACAAATTCAAAAATAAAAAAGTAGGATTACGTCACACTAAAAAGTATCTGCACAACAGAAGAAACCATCAACAAAGTGGAAAGACAACCAGGAGAATGGAAACATATTTACAAACCATATATCTGACAAGAGAATGGAAACATATTTACAAACCATATATATAAGTATATATATACACTTATATATCTCATACAAGTCAACAGCAAATAAATAAATAACCCAACTGAAAAATGGACAAAGGATTTAAACAGGCATTTTCCCAAAGGAGATATCTGAAAGGCCAACAGGAGGTAAGAAGGTGCTCATTGTTACTAGTCATTAGGGAAATGAAAATTAAAACCACAATCAGGTATAACCTCATGCTGTTGACAATGGCCACCACCAAATAGCAGGAGTTAAATGCTGGTATGTATGTGAAGAAAACAGAACTGTGAACTTTGGCAGAATTGTAAATTGGTACAGCCACTATGGGAAACAGCCAGTATGGAGGATCCTCTAAAAATTAAAAATGGAATGATTCCAGTTTCACTTCCAGAAACATTTCAAAAGGAAATGAAAACACCAACTTGAAAAGACATATGCAACCCTACATTGTTAGCAACATTTTCAGTAGCCAAGACATGGAAACAACCTAAGTGATTGTTGATAGCTGAACGAATTTAAAAAGTGTGTGTAAATCTCCACATACATATACACAATGAAATGTTATTCAGCTACATAAAATGAGACAATTCTATCATTTACAAAAGCATGGATGAATCTTGAAGGCTTTATACTTTGTGAAATAATTTAGATGGAGAAAGATGAATACTGCATGATCTCACTTAAATGTGGAAGCAAGAAAAAAGGAAAAAGAAATCCGACCTGTGGTTACCACTGATGAAGGGGGAGGGGAGGGGGAATTGGTGGTCAAAGGTATAAACTTCCAGTTACAAGTACTGGGGAGTGGATGTGGTTGTAGCCAGCCCTGCTATGTTATATACGGGAAAGTTATTAAGAATAAATCCTAAGACTTCTCATCACAAGGAGAAAATTCTTTTCTCTCATTTTTTTTGTATCTACGTGAGATGATAAATGTTAGATGAACCTATTGTGGTACTCACTTCCCAATACATATAAATCACCCACCATGCTGTACACCTTCAACTTATACCATGACATATGTCAACTATTTCTCAATAAAACTGGGCAGAGGGGAAGAAAAGAAATGTCCTAGTGATGAGAGTAGAACTGGTGAAAGCAGAATGCAATGAATTCATATGATAAAAAACTAAAAGAACATAAAAATATAACATTCACCATGAAAAAATATGATACTATATTTTATAAGTATAGTGATTAATCCGACTTTTGCTAGCATTATATGAATATTGACATTCCATCCAAATCACGTGATACATTCAATCAGAGCTTAAGAAACTGATGAACAGTGAGACTAATTTCCTATAATATTAGTACAACACAAAATAGAAATTTGACAAAAAATTGGATGTTTTAGTTCTTCGTTAAGGTTAACTAAATAACCAATATGACTGGCCACTATAGGCTAGATAGGCATTTTCATTTTTTTATTATTGAATTGATCAGTGTACATTATAGGCTTGGGAATAGGAGGAATATTTAAATCATGTTGGTTCACACAGATATTTTTTTCACAGACACAGACCTACTTGTGGATCTACTTGGAAGAATTAACTTGGCCAGTTGTAATAAAAAAGAAAAATAGAAAAGATAAAAGTCTGAGATTTTGTGTGTGTGTGCCGGCATAATTCTGAGATTCTTAGTGCCTATATAATTTTAGTATCTATTGTATATTTTTTAATCTCTGCCATCTATTGATTTTCCCTTTCTGTATGTCAATTAACAGCAGTATTTTTCTGAGAAAGCAGATCACTGTTCTGAAAAGTTCACATCCAAAGCCCTTACGGAAATCATGTCTCCTTGTCTTGATTTCATTCATCTTGTGGAAAGTAGATCATAGATTCTATAATTCTTGGCCATTACATACACTTATTCTCTTAAAATAAGTTTCTGTTCTTATAGACTTATAAATCACAATGCAACATGAAGAACCACAACATAAATTTTATCTTCCAATTCCCAGAAAATAGGAGACTAAAAAAAAAAAAAAAAAAAAAAAAAAAACATTCTATATTTAAATAACTCCAAAAAGTTTTTACAAATTCAACAGTTAGCAGTTTATCTTTTTAACACTGTTACCACCACCAGCAAGAGGCATTTCCTTATACTTGGTCTACGCAGTGTGAGGACTTGGCCTCTTGTTCTTTTTGATGGAGGGGAAAACAGCTGGTAACCATTATGTGTATTATATACCTTCAAACCCTGCAAGACTGTTATTAGGTTACCTTTCTTCTCCAAGATAAGCAATTCCAATGTCTTTAACTCTTTCTTGTACGTTCCATTTTCCAACCCTCTCATCAACATTCAGAGTCTCTTCTGAATCCTCTCCAAATTTCAGAGTTCTCTTAAGATGTGGAGCCCCAAACGGGAAGGCACTTGTAAAAATCTGACCAGTGCTGAGTAAGAGAACGTACCATCTATTTATCCATCTGTCTATTTAAAGTTAAGTGATCATGGAAGGTCTACCACCATAGCCCATAGATGCTGGGCATATTTTGGTGCTAAAGGAACATGAACATCAAAAGGGAGAAAGCATGTCTGTTTTTGCCTTAAGCTTTTGGCTTCGGTGAGACCACACCTAACAGGGACCTTAACACACGTCTAAGGCCAAAAAACAGACAGCGTCTGGTCTGAATCAAAGAGAGAGACATTCTGCTGACTCAGAATCATTATCTTTGAAATTGCTTGCTCTTACATGGCTAAATGTTGATTACCAAATCCTACCTGTGTGTGTGTGTGAGAGAGAGAGACTCATCTTCTTTACATCTGTTGCCAGTATTAAATGTAGTTACTTTATTAGAAAAACTTACCAGCTTTATTTGTTTTGTTTCATGACAGAACCCAGATTGTCTACACCTAGTGAAATTTCCCATGTTTTAAAGTAAGACATTTTTTTATTGTCTTTTCCGCTCATTCACTTTTTTCTCCCTTCTGTCCCTTTGTTTTTCCTGTTCCGTTCCCTTCCCTCTCATTCATTATATCAAATATCTACTTGAGTCATCTATGGATGGAGCAGAAAAGAATTAGTAAAAATGTGAGGGTGGAGTAGAGGAGAAGACATTTAATTAAGGACAAAAAGTCACCACTGTTCACATTTGAAAGCATCAAATAGAAATGATGAGTGTTAGGCACACCTAACTTCCCAGTTGTGACTAGAGAAGACAGGAAGTAAAGCTATCAAGCAACCAAGAAGCCATCACAGCACCTCAGGATCAAACTTTCAGTGGTTCAAAATTTGAGAGCCTTTTAATTCTAAAATGAGTTGTGAGTTACATTTCATCCAAAGTGAAGTTTGGAATAAAGCAGTTCATTCTTTGACATCCTCTCCACAGCCTTGGAGAGAAAATATCTAGACTCTCCACTTCAAAAGGAAGCTGTGTTTATTAGTGTGGCTAAACAGAAGTAAGCCCAAGAATTAGAAGGATGGAGAGGCGCATCCCTGCGCTGACAAACCACCAGCAGGCTGGCGTGGTCACAGCCAACCTGCTTGGTAAATAGGTGTTTGGAAATATTATGTCTTGAGTTAGGAAGTCTGCCGGCCGAGTGTGGTGTTATCAGACAAAAATCTCCGTGTACCTGGACTTCGTGTCCAACTGTCTTCAAACCCTAGGCTTTGCACTGACTTATGTCAACATATGACTCAGAAGAGGCAGAAAGGCAAAAACAGGCACAAAGAAGGCAAAGCTGGGGAGAAAAGAGCAAATAGGAACACAAGCCAAAGTAAGCCGGCTTGGTTCTGAGGAAGACTGCTAATACTTTCTTTTTCTAATCCATCAAAAGAAAAAAGGAAAGAAGAATCTGGGTCCACTGATGACTAGACCCTTCTTCTCATCTCAGAGGAACGAGGAGATAAACTCAAAATGTATGAGATTTAAAAACAGAAGTAACATTGCTCTTCAATCCAAACCATTGCCAGAAAGTGCCAATTATTTTTATTCCAGTCTCTCGGTTCCAACAAAGATTTGTGTTAGCTTTCCTGAACAGTTTATAAATATAGCTCATTCACTGTTATTAGAAAATTAGATTGTAAAGCAGATCAAACCCTTTCTTTGGGAGTAAATTACTAGACATTGGTCTCGTGTAACTGAGTCTCAATGAGAAACACCTCAAATAGTAAGCATTGATCCTTCCCTCAAATATCTGGTTAAAATAGTCTCAAAGTATATTCATTCAAAATGAACATATCTGTATTATAAAAAATACTTTTGTGAAATGAGGAATCTTTTATTTATCTTATTGTACAGTCAGAATTATCACCACCAGGAAATGCTGACTAAAAGTTAAAAAAATATATTTTTTTGCCAGTATACTAAAGCAAGTGCATTTCAGTAAAAATGCAGCGTTTCTTATTTTTTCTTTTAAGTACCAGAGCTAAATAAAGGCTAGGGACTTTCTGGTCATGGGCTGAATGTAAAGTGAGTTTTTGCATAGTGCATACCTTACTGTGTGTGCTCAGTGGAGCCATCAGAATACCTGTGGAATGGATAAATCCCTCCATCGGTCTCCCGGAAAACAGAGGGTGTGGAAACAAAAACACATGGGGAATTTGACCTACGTTAGCAGACAGCGTAGAAAATCCAGTGTTCTCTGCCTTAATATAATATGAAGTACCTGATTAAATAATTCCAAACACATATAATAAAGTCCCGTGTCCTGATTCTCCAGGCTCTGTAGGCAGGACCAACCACATACATACAAGAATGTAGATCAGAAACAAAAAAGACTGGACGGCATAGAGAAATAGTAAATTCCACACAACTAGGAAAGATCGACTTAAGCGTTTAGCCAAGAGTTTAAAATTCTTGTTAAAAACTAATGACATTTAAAATGTTTTCTCTAAAATATAAAAACTAGTATTTTTCCTGGTTTTTTGTCCATTTTGTATAAGATCCCTAAATATATCACATATGTTTCTAGTGGCATTCTGTGCTCTGGAAAAAAAAAAGGATAATAATTGTAAAATGCTAATAACCCAAGGGGTTTTATGTAGTAAAATCTGTGTTGTTCTCTCTGACAAACTGAGGACAATAAATGTGACCTTTCTAATAGTAAACAGAGTATTATAGACAAGTTGTGAGTGCGATTTCTTCTTTAGGACTTTGGTTCTAGACATGTTTTTTTTTTTTTCTTAATAATGTGAAACCAAAGGATGCCGGTGAACTAATGTGAAAGCAGATTCTAATGAGTGTGGAAAGACCGTGCTTGGGTTAGCCCGAAGAAGAGACCACCAATGTCTTCTAGTGTAGCAACCTCACTGATGCAACTACTCTGGGCAAAAATGAGCCAGCCTGACTTACACAGGATGGCAAATTCAATGGTTCATACACTTACATTCAGGGAGACTCAACATATAGCTCTGGGTATGTTGTGGGTAGTGGGCTGGCTATTGTCTTTTGCCTCTATGGCTGATAGCTTTTCTGAGAATTCCTGATGGCAAGCTGCACTGCTTGTAGTGGTAATTTCCTGTAGTAGACCTGCTGGGCTTCTTTATTTTTTTTTTTAACTGCTATTCCACACTTTTCAAAATGGTCAGATTGATAGTGGTATGTGTGGGGAAAAAAGGAAGGTGGCCAGCAGATAATGTAGATTTTGTTGTTAGTATTTAGTTTTTATTTTGTTATCATAAACCACTCTGCAATCCAGCTACAGTTGGAAGGGGATAAGGAAAATATGTAACCCAAAGAACTACAATGAGAGCACACATATTATAGGATACTCAAGCAGGTAGGGGTGGAGAGGTGCTCTCCTAGATGCAGAAAGAGTCATCTGGTGGTTAAGACAAGACCCCAGACCAGGACCTGAGTAGATCCTGTGTTTAAAATGGCTGTTGTAGAGCAAATAGAAGGACTTTCTGTCAGTGCACCAGCTCTCTAGTATGCACATGGAGGAAGATTTTCATCATCAAGTAGCAAATAAAAACGGAAGACCAACAAGTGTTACACGGCATATTCCCTGTTTCTGTATAGTCTCAATCAGTGTTTCTTAGATAGGTGGCTCAGTGGATGGGCAGATAGAATGAAGGATGGGAGAAAGGAGGAAAGACAAGGTTGCCATCACTCTGAGTGTTTGGGAGTCAACATTTACCATACTATCCAGAATAAATGTTGGCCTCTAGTCATTGAAAAGAGAAGTTGAAGGAAGGGGCCGCTGTAGTTCTCCATCATCCTTTCTCTGTTTCTTCTTTACTCCCAAATAAGAAGAGGACTAATGTGGATGGGTTGAGGATAATTTGGGATCCACAGCACTATAGAGTGTTATCAGGAAAGGGCTTGAGGTTCAGGAATTTGAGGCTCAGATATTTCCACCCATCCCTCTCTTTCTGCCAAAAAACATGATTTTGAGTTAGATTTCTCAATACCTTATTTTCTTGAATAATATTTGATGAATCTGTGAAATAATCGATGTATTTCTCAAACCAATTAAATATTTTAATATCATTTGAATCAAAGGGCTGCTCATATTGCATCAATTTCTTATGGTGTTAATAATTAAATCTTGCAACTCTTGCCTGAACCAAATTTTATCTTTTGAATACCCAAGGAGATACTTTTGACAGTGTAAATTAATGTTACACAAATTAAATGACTAGCTTCTTTTAAAACTTTGAGAGCTTCTAATTATACAGTTTTCTCTTTTTATATAGTTACTGGGGGAAAACTGGAAAATAAAAGACCCAGCACAAATAACACCCCTTTTTTATTACAAAATATTTTATTTACAAAGTCATAAGCATGTAATTCTGTAACATAACAATACCACACTCAGGCATACCATATGATATTTTAAGTGAAATGTTCAAATAAAAACTATAAGTTATTACACCCATATTATTACCCTACTAACCATACTCAAGCAGGCCTTAGTTCTTGCTAGACCCTGCACATAGAAATATCAAGAAACAAAAATTATTTGTTAGATTTCCTCTCAAAGTAGAGAAAGGTCATGTTAATGCTACCAATATTCAAGTTCTTTTTCTTCTTCCTCAGATACAGTTCCCAAAATTTTGGGAAAGTAAGTGTGTTCAAGTGACCGAGTTTTTGCGAGTGGTGTATAGATGGAAATGATGTGTTTTAATTCTTGGCCATACCTCTGAAACCTTCTTCCCTCACTTGCCTAGTGAATGCATAAAAGAACTCAGTCTCCAGAGGATGGGAAAAGCCTAGTTCCTCAAATAATTACGTGGAGAAGAGTCACTCTCCAACCCTGTACTGTGGTCTGTGACATAACAAGAAATAAACTTTTATTGTTAAGCCACAGAGATTGGAGTTTATTATAGCAGATAGCCAATCTTGACTAATACAAATAATCAATAACATTTCAGCATATTTCTTTTCAGTCTTTTTTTCTAGGTATACAGAATATTCTATACAGTTTTGGTCATACTAAAAATGTGCATTTGCATTCTGATTATTTAATCCTATGTCAGAAGAATTTTCTGTATTATTATAAATGCTTTGGAAATGTAACTTTTCATGACTACACAGTATTCTATTATATGTACATATTATAATTTATGTAACTAAAGCCTGTTTTGGATAATTAAATTCTATCTAGTTTTTTACTGTAACTATATAATGCAAATTCCAACATATAAAGAACAGAACCTTCAAGAATATGAGATCACTTTAACAGTAGGAAGCTGTTCAAAATCTACTAGAATGAGGCCAGCAGACTGGGAGGTATATCTGAATACGGTGCTAAAAAATGAATTGGGAGCCTGACAATCAGGTAGAAGGGCAAAGACATGACAGATGGAGAACTATATATGCAAATGCCTGGAGGCATAAATCAGAGGCCAAGTGTTGAAAAGCCCATCTGTGTCCTCAGAACATGGGATTCTCTCAGAATATGCGTTCTCCGAGAAGCTAAGACTGAAAAGAAGCTGCAGCTTGTGAAGGGCTATGTGCGCCAGGCTAAGGAGGCTGAAGTTCCGCTTGTTACGAACAGAAAAGAGACATGTTCACAATTGAGTTGATTTTTTCTAGGCCATAAAATTTACTTTTAATGTATAATCTTTATTATATATATAAATAATGCATATAAAACATATCATATAAATAATATATACATTATATATAATATGTATGTAATATACACAAAACATATATATTTTTCCCATTACCATTTGAGTTGGTTTTTAAGAGACAAAAATGACTTTGTGTTATTCACAAGGCACTTTCTACACATTATTATTTTTGATTCTGCAAACAACATCACAAGGTCAGTTCTATCATTCACATTTATAAGACGTGCCAAAACTGAGGTCAGCGTCAAGTCCACTTACATGGAAGAGCCGGGATTTAAACCCAGGTCTTTATGGCTTCAGGCCCATGAACTTTTCAATGCACTGTGTTGTCTTGTATGCTATGACAAAGTTAAGGATAAATTAGGAAGGAAACACAGAAGAGGTAATGAGACAGAAGGAGGCTATTACATTGTTTGGGGAAGAGAAAGTGAGGTTCTTAATTAAACACCTCTACGATAAAGTATGGTTCAATAAAACCAAGACTGGAGAGAGATTTTGAAGAAAAGAAGACTGGAGTTAACACGGCACATCACTGATGGCCTTCTCAAGACACTTCCAATAGAGAGGTGGCAGATAGGGTCAGAGCTGAGTCATGGCAGCCAGATGGCAGTGGCTTGCACAGTAAATGACAGGTGATGTCACAGAATGGTCTAAAAGTATGGCTGAGACCCATCCCCAATACTTTCTCACTACTATAAGCACTCTTCACAGTCCTTCAGGAAGATTGTAATAGTCAAATAATTGATATTACGAGAAGCTATGTTGTTGTTACAGATATATTTTCATTTGCCATCAAAATATACTTGAGGGGAAAACTGTTTTGTGACATTAATAATCAATTTCCAAGATCTTCAAAATCATATAACAACTTGGCTTCAACAAGACTGTAACAGACTTCTCAGGTCATCTTGGGAAAACTGCACCAAAAAGTACGCCTCTGTCATTCTATCTACAGCCAGACACTGAGCTAATTTCCTCCAAATTAGAAACAAATCTTTTGTTTTAAGGAAGAATATAGAGGGGCTATTTGCGGTTTTAGTCAGCTAAACTACCATTAAATATTGTGCTTACTAAGGACTTATCTAATTATATAGTTACTAATACTTTATGTTAAACTCTATAGAGACTATAAAAGAACTCTGAAGAGAGACCCTAAGATGTCCCCATGTATAGTGTTTGTACTTAATAAACATCTCACTATCCCTACTAAGGTTAAGATCTTTGCAAAAATTGGCCTTTTCTTTGTCTAGTAGTAGCTGACCATTAATGGCATGACTATAGATGGCCAAACAATAATACAGGCATAGTTTCAATGATATCATTTAGAACTCTTGTTAACCTTTAAAGCTTTGAATTTTCTAGCATTCTAGAGTTTTCTTTCAGACATCTTACAAAGACTCTTCAGGTGTGTATCAGTCAGGGTCCTGGCAGAACACAGAAATTATTCTAGATGTTTTCAACAGAGGAGTTTAATACAGGAAATTTTTTACACTGGTAATGGAAGATTTGAGGAGGCAAGCAGAGGATGATGAGAAAACCAGAGATCAGCAAAAGTAGAAGCCACTACTGCTAGCAGGAGGGAGGGAAGTCAGTGTTATGGAAAAAGCAAGGCCAATGTCAAGCAGAACCATGGCGGACAACTCAGTTGGAGTCACATGGAAGACACACACCTTGTTGTTGGAGATGTTGCTCAAAGCAACATCCAGTCTCTCATCTTACTGACCAAACCTCCCCAAATGCCAGAGTGCAAGGGAACCTGGGAAATGGAGTTCCCTCTAATACAGAAAAGCGCAGGGAATGTATCTGAAAGGGAAACAGACAAATGACTAGCCAAAGTTGCTAATACTTAAACACTGTTAATCATGGGCTCAATAAGAAAGGCTGAATTCTTTTAAAAATATAAAGGGAAGAATAATCTTAGCTTCACAGTTTCCCATAATTGCTGATAATGGTGAAACACAAATGTCTTTTCAAAGAAGAACAAAAATGCTGATAATCTCATAAACACAGGACATAGTGGGCATCCAAATAATGAGGGGAGCTCTGGGACGAGAACTTCTACTGGCACCTTCTTGGATTACTCTGTGCCTGCTGTTAGCATTTAGTCAACTGAGATAGAAGTATGTGCAATGCCAGGTATGATCTAGGGCTAAGCAAGGCTATACTTTCATGGGGCTCCACACTTTCTATCATGTTTCTGCTCCACAAATCTGCCAGTGCGGGGTCACTTCATAACTTATTGAAAATATTATTCTACTGAGCTGGTCTCAGCAAAATGTGACTTTCTAGGATGTTATATTCACTTCCCAGCCAGAATCAGTTCCTCATGTTGAGAATACACCACAATTTCCTACCAATGATTCTTCAGTTTATGATGAGGGAGGTACACATAGAGGAAAAAAAAAAAAAAACAGTGGTGGCTGGCTCTGAAATGTGCATCATTGAATGCCATCTACATCATGAGTTCTTTTTAAGTAAACAACCTTCCACTGCTCAGTTTCCACCAATATAATAAGAACCTCACTTGAAACTCTTACTGCAGGCTTTTATCATCAATTATCATTATCACAATCTATGCATCACTGAAGCTATGTACTCAGTGGTCATGACGTTTTCTCTGCTTGCTTAGTAATGAAAACAATGGTGTGTAATCTTGTGTCCAGAGCTGACTGTCACAGGAGACTTCTGGGGAGATTGTGACACTGAGCGTTCATGTAAAACAATGTGCTTGAAGCGTATCTTCTGCCTGAACAAGCTGCCCAGAACCCTCAAACACTTTCTGATGAAAGAAGGGGAAATTTTGCATAATTTGAGATACTCAATGGTTCACTCACAAAGAAACAGTAATGGTTAACATTTGCTGAGCCCTGTTGTACACACTGCACATCTATTAACTCCTTTAAACATGACAACAACTCTATTACTTTTATTTTAGAAATGAGGGAACAGAGGCAAAGAAAGACTAATTTTTAAGTGCTGGAAAATCAGAACTTTTCCTAAGATCACACAACCAGTTTCAGAGACACAGTGGGCTCCAAGTCCATGCTATGAAACATTCCACTCTCCACAATTTTTCTTCCAGATATTGCATGGCCTTGACCACTTTATTGTGGCTCTTTCAGAGAGTATTTGCATGGAAGTTTGGGCTTGAAGCTTTGCCTGGTGAACTGCGATTGATTTAAATGTCACAATGGTAGATTACATGGCTGCATATAATCTAGCCCCTTCTGTTCTATAAGGATTATGCTTGCTCAATAGTCCATATGGATTTCTCAGGACCACATCAATGTGAAAACTATATTATTGACATAGAATCCTTAAAACACCTGCAAATAAGCTTTCAGCCATGCCAGCTAGTTGTTGTAGATTGCTGTAAATAGTTTAATCAAGTTTAAGGATTTTGTGAACTAGAATTGTATCCCAGCCACCAACACTGGTAGCGCTAAGCTTTAAGTTAACTGAAGTATTTATCTGAGAAGTTGGCCAACATACCTTCACAGATTTTTCCAGCTCATTCTGTGACTCTTAGGTCAACCACAAGAGCCATGGTCTTGGGTTACAAATGGAAAAATAACCTTAAGCTTTCTACAACCATGTTTCCAGACTACCTGGGGACTCACACAATAAGTAAGAATAGAATTTATTTACTCTGTCTGTACTTACTGCTTGCTCATCGGCACCCTAACAATTCTTTTGTTAGACTTACAGGGAGAGATCCAGGTGAGATCTGGATCATTCTTGCTTCAGACTAGGGAAACAGGGTGGCATCATCATGTCGCTAGCTATGGAGGAGCTCCTATGAGAGCACAATAATGGAAGCATGTTACTGCAACCAATTAATTTTTTTTTCTCATTCTAAAGACTCACAAAAACCATAAAGCAACAAAGTCTGGCCACTTCCTATCCTGCAATGGCCTCACTTTTTTTCTCTTCTCAAGGCAATCACAAAAGAGAATTCTATAGTCGGTAAAACAGGAGACCTACTAAGTAAGCCAGGCACTGCTATGGTTCAGCATTAGTTTTTGAGAAACTAATTATTTAACTCAAAATTATTTGAGTTAAACTCAAATTATTTGAACCAAATAATATTCAGTGTCCAAAAAACTATCTTGTTGAAGGTTGTTCCAGGTAACTATGGCTGCATATTAAATTATTCTAAAATTTAGAGGCTTAAAATAATGCCAGCATTTATTTCTGCTCACAAATCCATAATTTAGGCACAGCCCCATGAGGACAGCCATCTCTGGCCCACTTGACCTCAGCCAGAGCAGCTCAAAGGCTGGGGGCTGGAATCCCCGAGAGATTCACTCATTTACACAAATGATGGTTGATGTCAGCTGTCAGCCTAACTCTTAGAAGGAGCTTTTAGCCAGAACACTTGTACCTTGGCCTTTTTATGTGATCTGGCTTCCTCAAAATATGGTTGCTCATTCCAGAGGGGTGTGCCCTGTGCGAGGAAGAGGATGCCAGGCAGAAGTTGGATGTTCTTCTTTGTCCGGGCCTTAAAAGTCATGCCATGTTGCATCCATCACATTCTATTGGTTGAGAAAGTTAGAAAGGTCTACCCAGGTTCTGGGAAAGAAAACAGACCCACCTCTAGATGGGGGGGGATGATGATACGACAGTGTAAGAGCATGTGGGATGGGGTATATGTTGGTCCAGCAACCTCTAGAAAACACAGTCTGGCACAAAGGCCTCCTATTTCTTTACATATTTCACACTCAGCCCAAACAGGGCGATGCCACTCTCAGGGAGGTGTGTCTTACAGCCTCTGTTTCTTTGAGAATGCCCATCAGTCTATGGCCAAACCCCCCTAACATGCCTGATCTTGTCTGAGAGGGCCCATTAAAGTGTTACTTGTTTGTTTGTTTCCTTTCGGGATGTGAAGACATTAAGTCTTTTTCTCTTAATCTAAGACTGACAAAATTCCATGTAAAGTATATGAAAGACTGTATTATAGACAGTATCTTTTTTATGTCTGTGGTCTTTAAAATAATTTTTGTGATAAACTAAGGGGAAAATATAAAACATATATAGACTAAATTTTAATATTTATGAATAGCTGTATGATATTGAGTAAATTATATTACAAAACACTATTGCTAAAGACCTATTGCTTTTTTGTTTCTGGTATTAGTATTTTTCTCAAACCCTTGGGCTGTTACAAAGTCAAGTTAATGAGTGTAATTTGTTTGCAGTGCTGAAATAAGTAAATAAATAAATAGCAACCAGAGTATAATCATTTTATCTTTGAATTTGTAGGTAACAAATCACAGATTCACAGCCAGCATTTGTCAGCAATCCACAAGATTAAGATAATTTGGTGAAATTCAGTGAATTAATAACATATTCCCAAAAAGAACAAATGCAAAAACAATATTTCAGATCAGTGCTTTGTGTTCATTTGAGGATAAGATGCATTTTGTGAACATTTTGCATTGTTCTTGATTTTGCTAATTGTGTTGTATCGTTTTCTATCCAATATACTGAATTAAGGAGAAAAAATTATGGAATATCTTTAAAAGACCAGATCTATGTGACCAACACAATGGCAAATACAACAGAAGAAACTGATGGCCGTACATTAAATGTTGCCTCGTGGGAGAAAAATGTTTTACCAAGGAAGGAGAATTGCTGATTTTCACATCTAATCCATGCCTTAAAAAACAAGAAGAAAGGCAGTGTCTTAAAACAGCATCTTAAAAACTTATAGAAAGCTCTTGGATTTATGGGCAAAATTCTGCATAACTGCTGACAATAGTAAAATTCTATCATCTTTTAAGTGGATAATTTTGTAAAGGAAGAGATAGCAAAAAGAGAAAATGTGCTGCATTTGTTTAGGGAAAATACGCTGGGGAGACATGTTCTGAGCATTGGCTGACAAGAACCAAAGGACTGCTTTGTGGAGGTTATTTTGTTTGTTTTTTGTCTTTGTTGTGTCTGCACTTTTAAAAAATTCCCGTAGTAACTGAATTTTAAAGACTATTGGTCAAAGCCGATAGATTTGAGGAAAATTATTTATGAAAGTGAGGGGGGGGAAAGGAAGTCAAACAAATGAAACTTGAATCAGACCATCTTTAAAATTAGAAGCTATGAATTGGAATGCTTGGAAAGTTTTTTAAATTACTTTCAGCAGTGCTAAAATTGTTTAGTGAGTCAAATAATTTTCTCAAATAGGTGTCTGGAATTTGCAATAAGGGGTAAAAGAATAAACAACTGAGGGGCCAAATATTACAGGTTAATGCAAAATAAATAGCACAACTGGAATAACCATCACCCACCCGCATACTTGCACACAGTAGTAATGACACTTCTGTCAGTACATATACATACAAGTCATTTTTATTCATTTGCACTTGCACTAGTTATAATGATAAGCATATCGATGAGGAGGAAAAGAAAAAGGAGAACCGAAGGTCACAATAGGATAATGTTTTAAGACTCCATGTCATGTTTCAAATATTGTTTTAATCTCATATATCTTTTTGCCCCCCGCCCCAGGACTGAATCAGTGTTTTAGAAAACCCTTCCACCCATGACAACAGGGCTTATGTAAACTAAGAGAAAATGACTATGAGGCTTGAAGGAAGGGAAAGTGTAAGCTAGGGAAGAAGAAAGAGTGTAGGAGAATGAGCAGTAAGCTGAAAGAAAGTCAAAAGAAAGGAAAATGAATTAGGAGGGAAGGGAACAAAGGAAAGGAAAAAGAAGCAAACCCTGAGGAAACCGGAAGCCGGGCATTGGTATACTGCGGCTCGTTGACCAAATCCAGCCCTTGGCCTGTTTTTGTACAACCCCAGCTAAGAATAGTTTTTAAATTTTTAAACGGTTGAAAAAAGTTAAAAGAACAATATTTATTTTTCGACGTGTAATAAGTGTATATCCATAAACAAAGTCTTATTGTTCACATAAAATCTGTGCTCATAAGAAGTTTTATTGAACACATCTATGTTCATTTGTTACATGTCTATGGTTGCTTTTGTGCTACAACAGAAGAGTTGTCACAGACGTTGTTCAGACCCCAAAGACTAAAATATTTATTATCTAGCCCTTAGAGAAAAAGTTTACCAAATCCTGCAGTAATCTATACATATTTATTAAATATTAACTATGTGCTTGGCACTACCCTCTGTGGAAGATACAGCAGGAAAGAGAAAATAATGAAGATGTGGCTCCAATCCTTGGGGACAGACAGTCTAGCTGGGGAGGGGAAGACTAATAATAGCTGTTTTCATTGTTGATTGTTAAGAACTAAGAAAATCCCATCATTGTGTGGCACGGAAGGGTGTCCAACCTTTTGTTGTCTCTGGGCCACACTGAGAGAAGAAGGGTTGTCTTGGGCCGCATATTAAATACATGGCGACACGTAATCACAAAGAAATCTCATAATGTTTCAGAGTAAATTTATGATTTTGTGTTGGGCTGCATTCGCAGCCATCCTGGGCTGCATGCGGCCCACGGGCCACAGGTCGGACATCCTTGGGCCTTAGATCGTCCTTGTTTTTGCTAGACTTGATGCGTTGGAAGCAGTCATCGTATTAGAATTTGGGCATTAGGGTACAAGTACATCCTTAAAATTCCTATTTCTATCCTTAACCTATACTTTAAGCTTATCATCTACATTTCCAATGAACATACAAAATACCACAAAAGCTTAAATTTGAATGGGTAATCCAGCAAAACCAGTCTCTCGGTGACACAGTTCCTAAAATAGAAGAAGTCTTTGGTAGAAGAGGCATAGGAATGTCTGCGGATTAAATGTGCGCCTTCATGTCAGGTTGCTGATTCAAAAGGGTTATCCTTACTGGGTTTAAATAAAAATAAAATTTTCTATTGCTTTGCGATAAATTTTTCCCTCACCCCAAATGAAGCTTGCTTGCTTCCCATTGCCCATGAGCACTCAGCCTGACTTGGAGGGAGGGACCACTCTCTCCCCTTGAGTGTTTTCTTTAAAAGCAGCAGTTTTCAAGGCTCTTTAAGGCTACCCTGTCTAGCAGGGCAGTCACTAACCACGTGTGCTTGCTGAGCACTTGAATGGGGCTAGAACAGACTGAGATGTGCTGTAGTTATAAAATACACATCCCCGATCCCATGTCAAAGTCTTGCTATGAAATAAGGAACACAGAATATCTAATTACTATTTTTCTGAGATCTTGATTATATGGTAAAATGGTATTTTGAATATATTTGGTTAGATACAGTATTTTACTAAAATTAATTTTATCTGTTTCTTTTTACTTTTTAAGTATAAGTACTACAAAATTTTAAATTATTTACATGGTTTTACAGGATGGGGCATAAGTAGGTTTACAGTTGTGAATATGCAAAACATGACTTGTTCTTGTATTATTATTTATTAATTATTGTATTATTCTTTTATGTAAACAACTGTAAACCTCCTTTGCCCCATTTTGCATTTCAGTTGGACAGAGCTGCTTTAACATGTTGATGTAGTAGTTGTTAGGTCTGTGTTAAACAGGTAGCTGCCTGGTTCATTCCCTAACTCGCTACAAGTCTTTGTTCAAATATTACCCACTCAACAAGGTCAGAGATGTAATTTGCCACTCCCCAAATTTCTGACCTCCTTACCCAGTTCTATTTCTTTTCAGTTAATAAGCTCTCTAGTCAGCTGATTTACCTACCATATTTAGTATGTAGGGTCTTTCTCCCCTCCTCCACCCTTTATAAAGCAGAACTATTGTATCTGCACACTGCGTAGTATATCTCTAGCACATAGAACAATGCCTGGTACCTCGTAGGCAATGTTTTAAAAATCTGAATAAATGAAGAGTAAATGTTAAAGGAGACATTACAAAAGATTCTATTGAAATATCAATGTGCAGTATTTGAGGACTTGAGATAAGGTTGTCAAAGGGCAATGCTTCTTGTAAGCTTCTTTCTCACAAGACTTCCTCTAACTCATAATCTGCTCTATCCCTCCCCAACACCCCCTCCCACCTCCACCCTCAGGGTAAGACCTAGCTGCTCTCTAAATCCTGCTTCTAGGCCAGCTGAGAGATTTAGGGTTTGGGATGGATACTGGAGATCAAGTATTGATACAGTGGGATATTACTGAGCCTCTTCCATGCAAATGCAATTTACATACATGCCCTCATCTAACTGGATTAAAGTGAATATGATGAAGTGAGATTTGTTCATTAGCCTCCAGGTTTGGATTGGAAGGCATTACCAGCAGAAGCTTTTAAGGAATGGTAAAACACATGTAAATAGTAAATGTGTAAAGCATATCTAGGTGCTGATTTAATTAATGGCATCAAACACATACTAGTGCCAACCATCAGAAGCTGGGCTATAGGTATTAACGACACTCCAAACTTTTCCTATCAGAGGAACAAAAACAAATATGACTCTGAAAAAAAGTCCGAATATCCAGAAGTTCTTGGCTTTATCACAAGCACATCAAATTTCATACTCTTCAGATTTCTGCTTATGTTTTGATGTATTTAATTGTGCCCAAACCCTATCTAAATGGCGATGGCCAATGTCCAGAAAGAATTATTATATTATCTGCTCATTTCTCACAACAAAGTTGCTCACATCCATTCTATCTTCTTTTTTTTTTTTTTTTTTTTTTTACATTTTTCTAGGAATAGGAATGATCTCACTTCAGCATAGTCCTTACATTAAGCCTACCACTAAGCTTCTCAGTGCAAACCTTACCTCCAAGGAGAGCCTCCACCTCTTGTCATGTGACTGAAGAGCTGCACCTGTTGCTTCTTCCTAAGATTTCCCTGATGGAACTTGCTGCCGTTGTGGGTGATGTCTCACCAGTACAGAGTTATTTCTCTGTTTATGTTATATAATCTGAGATAAGAAATTTTTATCTTCATAAAATTCTGCTTAAAGTCAGTATATTATGGAATGTTGTGCAAGGCAATGTTAGACATTTGTACCTTAGCATAGATTACTATATCAAATTGTTTTCCCACTTAATTTGAGACAATGAGGCATAGGAGATGAAAATTGATGAGGTCAAGAGATGTGGGAGATAGTGCTATGTTTAGAATAATTAAACTTAATCCCCAGTAGGGAGGATTCCTTGGAGAACGAATATAAAAGATTTTGGTCAGATATGAGAACACTGGGAGCCAGGAGAAGGAGGCGAGATCAGGTTGGTCAAAGGGAGATGGGCGGTAGGAAGGGGCTATGTAGAAATTTCACTTGGCGCTCCACGGCCCCTTTGTTGTTTCTCACTCATCATTAGAACTGGTCAAAATCTCTCCTTTTATTTAAAATTACTGCCTTACCCAAGGACTTGGCAAAAAGCAGCAGGTCTGGTTACCTTGAGGAGAGTTCAATTAGTCACTTTTTACAAAGGTGTGTCCAGTGTTTAAGAGAAGCAAGAAGGCATGGCACAGAAGTCTGAGACTAGCAATGAAGGGGGCTGTTGCCAGCCCTAGCTCTGCAAACACAAAGGGAAGGAGAGAGTGTTGGAACCAGGTGCAAAACTGCCTGGAGAGGTTCTCCCACAGGAGCTGTAGTCTTTGGTAGAGGAACCAAGTCAACCCGCAGCAACTTGACAGACAGGAAGGTGGGGGAATAAATATCTTGACCTCACACTCTCACAGCCTCCGTCTTGCTACTGGGGCCTCCAACTTACTGCTGGGGCCTCTGTTGGCCAGAACCAACTTGCAGTAGGAAGTGCTGTATCCACCAGGGAGCCTGACCTAGTTTCAGCAAGAGAAGGAATCTGTTTCTGTTGACTTTTTATAGAATATTATATTACTAATAAACTATTCTTCAACTCAGAGTGAGTTAATGCTCTCCTCATCCTCTCTGTCATTGGACAAGGCTTCAGACCAAAAGAGGATTTGTACAGGCTCTAAATTTTAGGTGAAAAATAGGGCATTGTATTGGAGACAATGGAGTACAAATGTGAAGTATCCCTAACTTATAACAGATTTTTATTAGTTGTTGCAACTGTATTCAATCAACTGTACCCAAGCAACTGAACTAAACTATTCCTAAGCAAAAGCCAAAAATATGACAGGCTTATGAAAAAATTATTTTGGAGGCTGGAAACATTTGCCATGGTATCACATTCTTAAGTTACTTGAAAATTTTGTGCATTGGAGGATACACACACACACACACACTCCACACACACTCCTATAGATAGAAAGCTAATTGGTACTACTACACAGTTCACAATTAAGTGCACAAAAGGTGGAAAAATACCATTGCCAGGCTCTGACAGATGAATAATCAGGATGCCAGCTCTGTGCCAACAACCTACAAGTGATAAAGCCCTGAAATGAGGTTCCAAGTTAAGTGGAAGACAGGATCTATTTCTACAGTTATGGTTTCTACAACTACTAACAAACAAAGAAACAGAATATAAAACTTAGAGGTCCTACATATTATAATCTGTACCTCGCATAGGAAAGAACCGCTGTTTCAAAGTTCCAAGCCTGAGGTTCACTATTTTCCCCATTACAATGCCAACATCATCCATAAAACATGTATAAATTAGTTAGCAGTGTCCAGGGAATAGTTTTGTTTTGGATTTGGTTGTTTTGTTTATTTATTGTTTGATCTTTGCCTATTCTAAAAAATACTTTTCTTTCTTAACTAATAAATGTGAAAAAAGGAACAAAATCAAGGCAGTGATTGATGATGAGAATTTTTTTTTCTCAAAAAGTCTTTGCTTTCATTTCTGGGGTAAAGAAAAGAAAAGTGACTGTACGTTGAGAGCATCCCTTCAACAGTCTGCAGAAATTCATTGCAACTGCTCTCTTTGAAGCTGACACTAAAGCCTGTGAAACTGTTATGATTTGAGCACTGCTGTTCTAACAATTGAGAATATGTTTTCAGCACTGGTATTCTAATAATCTAGTATAAAAGATAATGAGATAATCTCCGTTTGCCTTCACTTGATAGCAAAGCAAAAATAAGAAATTTTTAATCCCCTGAATAGTGACAGTTTCCACAAAGCCAATATTTTCACTAAATAATTGAAATTAAAATTTACTTTAGAAAACCTAATGATTTAGCCCTGGCCGATGTGGCTCAGTGAATTGAGTGCCAGCCTGCTAACCAAAGGGTTGCTGGTTCGATTCCAGGCAGGGTGCATGCCTGGGTTACAGGCTGGATCCCCAGAGGATGGCGCACAAGGGGCAACCACACACTGATGTTTCTGTCCCTCTCTTTCTCCCTCCCTTCCCCTCTCTCTGAAAATAAATAAATCTTAAAAAAAAAATCTAATGACTTAAGAGTTGCAAATTACACTGATTACCATGTTTTTCCACAATTGTATTCCTTGTATGTGCACTAGGATGAGCAAGAGTTGTTACCGCTGGTGTGCATTCCGACTGGTCAACGCTCATGATGTATTAGTCATTACATATTTAGAATAGTGTGCCCACTTTATATCAAACAACAAAATCACGTGCTATTGTAAATAGAATCTAAATACAGTGTTTATGGAAAAGGAGATGTGGGGGAACTTTGAGCACAGAGCCCCCGTCCGCCATGGATGGGAATAAACTACCAAGACATGATCTGCTTGGGGAGGAGAGGTGGCTGATCTCTCAGTGGAGAAGGACCCAGAGCCCCTTCCTCAATGGCTTTTATTAGGTTCGTAACACACAGGGATACAGGTAAAACTCATCAATCATTGTCAGGTGGCAAGGATCAAACAATAGATAACATTTCAAAGAAATCTGAGGGCTTAATCTGAGACAGGGTCTGTCAACTAAGGGGTTGCAAAACTTTGGGAGACGTACTCATTTCCTGCTCGGAACCTTATCATTTAAATGAGAGCACTCTTAGCAAAGCAGGTTTCACAGGACTTTACAAATTCTTTCTTATGCCCCATCACCTGGGGGAGCCCACCCTAGCCAGCACAGGGCTGCACCGCCCTCCATCATAGTTTCAGGCTTAAGTGGATCAGAGCCAGGAAGCCAAGAGATAAGGAAAACTTCTCCCAGACGGAATGAGGACTCAGGCTATGTCAGGATATCAGGGGGTGGGGGGCTGAGGGTCCATCACCCCCTCTTTGCTGCAACTCTCTGAGTCCTTCCTTGAGGGCCTTCCAAGTGGTTGTGCCTGTCTTAGGCAACCCCTCCCTTGAGGGAGTCTTACCCATCATTGGCTAACCGACCAAGCACTGGGGACCAGTTATGGATGAAGCAGAATCGGCACTCCTGCCAGGGAGATAAGCTTTGTCTCCTTAGTGGCTCACAGTCCGAAGGTCATTCACTCAGCCTTAGCCACGGGGTTGGGGGTTACAACTCCTGAAACCAGGTAGGGTGGTTCCCAACAAGGAGAAATACAGCCCTTTTCATGTCTCTCCCCACTCCATACCACATTTTATGGAACTGACCAATAATTATGATCTATGATAGCTGTTACATTATTTTTCTCTTTCACAATTATTCTTTACATTTCCACTAGGTTTTGTAAGTATATTAACAATTATTTGGGCACTAAACATGTTTCCTGGTCTTGATATCACCCAGAATCTTTTTAATTCTTAATCTTTCCCCTTGGTAAAATTTTATTTCTTTCTTTATTTTAAATATAATTTTCAGTGAGCTCTTTTTTTTTTGAGATTTTACTTATTTATTTATAGAGATGGAAAGGGAAGGAGAAAGAGAAGGAGAAAAACATCAATGTGTGGTTGTCCCTCACATGTCCCCGACTGGGGTCTTGGCCCACAACACAGGCATGTGCCCTGATTGGGAATCGAACCAGCAACCCTTTGGTTCGCAGGCTCCCGCTCAATCCACTGAGCTACACCAGCCAGGGCTCAATTTTATTTCTTTATGTTGATTTATTTTTTACTGAGATATAATTGACTTATAACATTGGGTAAATCTGAGTCATACAAACTTGTTAATATGATACATTTATAAATTGCAATATGTTTACTGCAGTAGCTAACACCCTTATCTCATTTCTCTTCGATGTTAAGATCAGTCTCAGCAGCTTTAAAGTTTATAATGCAGTGTCGTTGACTACAAGCACTGTGGTGTGTATTAGGATTCATTTCTTGATTGGATGGAGAAATACAGGAAGCTTACCTGGGTAGTACACAGAGAAGGAAGCCAGGTTCTGGGCCCTGGTGAAGTCTCTGGCTGGGAGAATTCCTGATCTGTCTTCCTCTTCACTTGGATTGTATTCCTGCTGTTTAAATCTGCTACTCACTGTTCCCATCACCATCACATTTCACCTCTAGGAAATGTTCCCTGCCCTCACATCTTGCTATAAGTCAAAGGTCCTCACAACATTCAGTAATAAAATGAATTACATGTTCTTAAAAGTTTTCTTGAGTTTCTTGCGTTGTCCATTTTGTAGGGGATTTCTGTCGGAGTACATAAATCCCTGCAATGGGAGAATAGCAGGGTGAACTTAGATTTGTGTTGTTGTTGCTTATTTAGCTGTATTAGAGGGCCAAGCATCTGAGGAGAACAGAGTGTACATAGCATTTGAGGGCATCGCCCTTGAGCTGAAGTTTCTTTTCCTTGGTAATTGCGGCAACACAATCCTTGTTAGGGCTTAGCTCCTTCCTTGAATGTATGTGGTGTAATTTTAAAAAAAAGAAGCATTTGGGTTGTCCCTACTTCCTGGCGCATAGCTTCTAAAACCCTGGAATCGCCAATGACAAAAGTGTCTTTTATGTGCTAGTGAGATGACTGGTGGTTGGTGGAGTCCCTAGACCTTCAAGTCACCAGAAAGGCCTTTGATTAGTGTTGGAACTTGCAGTCCCACCCTCTGACCTCTGAGAGGAGCTGTAGGCTGAATTAAATCACTAATGACCTATGATTTAATCAATCCTGCCCCTGTAACAACACCTCCATAAAAATCCCGTAAACCGTGGGTTTCAGGAGCTTCCAAGCTGTCAGACCCATCAGGTGCCAGGAGGGTGGTACACTCCACTTCACAGGATCAGACACCTCTGCATTCACAACCCTTTCATACCTAGCCCATGTACCTTTTCCTCTGGCTGTTCACTTACAGCCTTTCTAATAAACGGGTGCCTCAAATGTCAATTGTTTCCCTGAGTTTTGTGAGCTATTCTAGCAAATTATTGAATCTAAGGTAGGGGTGGGGTGGGAACCTCCAATTTTGCAGCCAAATCAGACAGAGGTGTGGGTCACTTGGGGACCCGGTACTTGTGACTGACGTTTGAAGTGAGGGCAGTCTTGTGGGATTGAGCCCTGCAACCCGTGGAATCTGATGCTACCTCTGGATAGCTAGCATCAGAATGGAACTGTAGAACACCTTAGCTGGTGTCAGAATTACTTGATGTCATGAAAACAAAACAAAACAAAACACTAACACACCATCCCACAAAGTGCATGATTGAAATGAAAGCCATTTTCTATTACTCTGTGTGTGACAAGTGCTATCCTGGGGAGGGGCAGACAGCAGGTGCTCTTAGCTCAATCTCATGCATTTCTTTAAGCACCTTCGCCTCCAGCTCCAGCCCCTGCGGACATGGGAAGACCACTTACCTCAGTGCAATGTAACAAAATAAACAGGATAAGAAGAAAGTTCCTTGTCTAAGAGGACTAACAGCTCCAACTCCCATAAAGATTTAAGTATTTAAAATCTCTAAGAGGGGGTGAGTCACTCTATTAAATCAAGTCCCACCTACTGTTCCAAATCCTTTAGTTGTAGTCTGAATATTCTACTTTAGGGTTTTACAGCTCATCTGTACAAATAATGATAATTTTGTGTTAACAGAAATGTCTTTACTGTTCCATTAATTTATGTAACGTTGGGTGTTGGCTTCACATAAACATTCTCTATTACATTTAGAAACTTTCCTTCCAGTCTCAAGTTAAGAGTTTAGTTATTTTATTTGTTTTCCAAGAATTTGATGTTGTATCATCAAATGCATTTTCAAACTCTACTGATGCTTCAATGTCAATTAGTTTATCTTTTTTGATCGGCTGATCAAAAATGTTATTAACTAACTTGCTGGTATTGAAACATGTTTGCATTTTTAAAATAAATCCTACTTGGCTATGAATTTTTTTAGCATTATACTAAAAAATAAATTGCTATCATTTTAAAAATTTTGTATCATATTCCCAAGTGCGGTTGGCTCATGGTTGCTTTCTCAGCTCTTTTTCGACTTTGATATTCAGGGATCTAATAGTTTCATAAAATGAATCAGTATACTTTTCATCTTTTCCAGCATTATAGAATATTTTGAATAAATGGAAATTACTCATCTTTGTTAAATGTTAAGAACTCATCCATATCATTATCTCAGTCCAATACTTATTTTTAAGGAAGTGTTCTGAGAAATAATATTTACTTTTTATTATTACACAAGAAAAGCATGTCCATTTATGTTCAGGTTGTCAAAGTTTAAAAATACAGGTCATCAAAAAGAAGATAATAAAAGCATCCTAATATCACATTCTAGAGTACATGTTAACTTTTTGCCTAGTAATTATTTGGGTGTGTAATTTTCCAAAAGTCTTCATCTTTTCATGAACAGTTCTTACTCTCATCCCCCAACCACACTCATAAACACAATGCATTTATTTCACTGTTCTGCTACCTGATTTCTCACACTCTTCCTTTTTAAACTTAGCAGTATATTATATCCATGCCAATAAAAGTTTCTAATAATATCTTTTGTGATGGTTATAATTTTTATGTTGATGGGATGCTGTAATTGATTTAATCAGTTGTGGAGGATGAAGTTTTATACCTTTGACCTTAATCTCTTGTAATCTAACTGTCTTACAAGAACATCTTTCCTCAGAATAATCCCCTTTTTGACAACAGACCATTTTCTCATGTACCTATTCTGTGACTTACCTCTGTTTAACCCTCCTTATGAAAGCAAATAGAGGCCTGTTAGCTTATGGAGGGAAATCCAAGCCAAAAGCTGTTGTACCCGAGGGAGTTCCCTCCAGTTTGGGAGGGTTCCTTTTCTCCTCTGTTGTGGCAGCCAACTGGCTGAAGCAGCATTTGCCTTTTCTCCCTGGCACAACTGTCCTCATTAGGAGCCAGCTAAGGAAGTGTCGGCTTCTTGCCAAGGAATGGCCATCTCCATCAAGCGTGAGCTCAGATAATTTAAGAGCAATGGCAGGAGTAGTGCTCTGTGTGAGCTACGGCCATTGTCATAGATATGTCATAGTACCTCAAAGTTCTCCAAAAGCCACCTCTTTCCTCCAGCTCTTATCTTGCTGAGCTAGGAAATACTGCACCTTGCCATGTATAATGTGCACCCACTGTTTTGTGTGCATTGTACATGGGATTATTATACGCATGTTATGTAATCATTATGTCCATGTATAATGTGCATCCTTATTTTTTCCTCAAAAATTTGGGCAAAAGGTGCACATTATAGAAGGCAAAATACAGTACTAGTGGAGTACTTCCATCTGCTTATACTTCCGGCTTCTGTTACACACAAAACCAACCATTGGTTATTTAGCCCATCAGTCATGCCAATCTATTTGCGTCACATCAATCATGAATTTTATTTCACTCAATCTGAACGTATGAATGGTACCCTTTCCTGGCCACAGCAATGAGCCAGAGTTTCTTCTGAATTTTTATGGGAATTTGGGAAAAGGGAGGATTCAAACACATGTGCTCAAATTGCCATCTTGAAGCAGAAGCACTGTATTTTTTTTCCATGAAAAAGACTTAAACAATATGCTTTATGCAATAAAAGTTTATTCTCTGCAAGATAAAGATTTCACCCTGGCTGGTGTGGCTCGGTGGATTGAGCACTGATCTGTGAACTGAAAGGTCACACATTCAGTTTGAGGTCGAGGCACATCCTTGGGCTGTGGGCTGGGTCCCCAGCTGGGGGCCTGCGACAGGCAACCATTTAACGTTTCCCTTTTTCTCTTTCTCCCTCCCTTCTCCTCTTTAGTCTCTAAATAAATGAATAAATACAATCTTTCTTAAAAAAGAAAGATTTCTTACCACAGGCATGTTTCCCTTAGTTTTCTTCTACATTTTCCTCCTTACCTGTTGGACATTTGTTATATACCAACAAGCTCTGACACTTGGTTCCCTGATAACTGGCTGGAGATATTCATCAGATAGAAAGCCCAAGGTGATCAGTGCCTGTGGTCTTTGTACCTCTAGCACCTCTCCTAAAATAGGTGCTTAATAAATATTCTTAAATTAATGGAAGGAATAGCTGTGCAGACAACTGCTTCCTTATCACTGGGTAGCATGCAGGCTTGATGACAAGGCCAAGGGACCTTGGAGCAGAGCGACCACACACAGTGCAGCCTATGGCTTTACCAAAGGTGAGAGGAGAAGCAATATTCTTCCACCGCAAAGGCAGGAAGTGGAATACCATAAACCCGACATGGGACTCAGGGTCATAATGATAAAATACATCACGGCAGGTTTCATAAAAACCAGGACGTAGCACATTTTGTCATTTCTCTCCACTTGAAATGTAGAAAAGACTATGTAACAGTAGGGAAGGGAAGGAGGGGGGAAGGAAACTATTCTAAGATGATTTACTTTCCCTAAATCTATGAGAAACATATTTTGGAATTCTCACTAGCACCCTTGAGGTCCTTAGATTTGAAGCTGTATGAGTTCAGGAAATTGGTATTTGGCCAGGAATTTAAAAATTGTTTTCTTTATTAAGTAAGAACATAATTTCTGAGTTTACTAATGCTTTTGGAACATGAGTCTTTTTTTAAAAAATCTAAAATGTGAGAAATATTTTTCTATTTCAAAACATTTAAAATGTGGGGGTCCTTTGTAAATGAAACTGCTAATATTCATCCAAATGAACTGTAAGAAAATCAATACCAGAGGACTCCCTATTGTTTTACATTTGAAAGAGCTGAAAATGCAGAAAGGAATTCTTTATTATAAGGAAGAAAATGTCACTCTTACTGAAACATTTTTTAAAAACTCTGTTTAGAGCCCTAGCTGGTGTGGATCAGGTGTTTGGGCTCATCCCCCGAAGCAAGAGTTTCAATCCCCAGTCAGGGCACGTGCCTGGGTTTCAGGCCAGGTCCCCGGGTGGGATGCGTGATGATGTTTCTCTCTCACATTGATGTTTCTCTCCCTCTCTTTCTCCTTCCTTTCCCCTCTCTCTAAAAATAAAATACATTAAATCTTTGTCTTTTAAAAGCCATTTAGAAAAAGACAACTAAGGATAATAGAATGTGATGTAATTTCTAAAGACAATCCTCTCATTTGGCATGTAACTATCGAGGATCTAGCATACAGCGAGTACTGTTCTAGATGTCAGCGATCAGTAACAAACCAAAAATTCCCTTCCCTCATGGAGGAACATTTTGGTGGGTGGAGACAGAAAGTAAACACAATAAATGAGTAAAATATGTAGAATGCATGGGTTGATAAAAAGTCCCACAGAGAAAATTAAACAGGTGAGAGGGTGGAGAGCACAGAGGTGGGGGTCGTATTAATTTCCTACTGCTGTTATAAATTATCAAGTGGCTTAAAATAACACCAGTGTATTACCTTACACATATGGAGGTCAGAAGTCCACTGTGGGCTTCACCAGGCTGACATCAAGGTGTTGGCAGGATTTTGCTCCTTCTAAGGGCTCCAGGAGCGAATCTGTTTCCTTGCCTTTTCTGGCATCTAGCGGTCACCCACATTCCTTGGCTCATGGCCTCCCTCTAGTCATCACGTCACTCCCGCCCCTGCTCCCATTGTTTGCCCTTCTTGGATTCTCACCCTCCTGCCTCCCATTGAAAAAGCCCTTGTGACTGCATTGGGCCCTGATAACCTGGGAGAATCTCCTCATTATAATGTTCTTATTAAAAAATAGTTTGAACATTTTTTCAAGTGTAGTTGTCATACAATATTATATTAGTTTAAGGTGTACCACACAGTGATTAGGCATGTATATGACTCGTGCAGCAATCACCCCCATAAGGCTAGTGCCCATCTGACACTAGGAGAATCTCCCCATTACAAGGTTCGTGCGCACCGCGGATTCCAGGATTCCAGGTAACCGGCATCAACTGACCTGCCTTTGGTGAGGGTAAAACCAAGATTTTCACCTACTCCGCTTTCTTTGGGCTCTGCCATGGCTCTGTAATGCTCTTTGGCAACATTAAATACTCAGTCCTGGGTACACAATTTTGCTGGAAATGACTGCTTTAGGGGTTTGGGTATAATCTTGTTTCCTAAAAATGATGACCGTGAGGTCAGTGCTATGGATATCTTGTATGCCCTATTAGTAATTTGGGTTCTTTAGAACATTAAACTAACACAATTTCTGAGGTCCTAAAAGAACAAAATCCTTTTCTGGAAAAACAGCCCCGTCTGCCTATGTTCAAAGAACCTCACCTCTCCCAAGGTATCCAGACCACTCCATACCAAGACTAACAAGCTCAGTAGTAAAGTGGGCAGAAAAGCTTTTGAGCTTTAATTCTAACATAAGAATGTTGAACTTTGGCCTTTTAGCTCACAAGGATAGTGACATTTATTTAAAGAACTTAATTTCTCTTGATTTTAACATCTATGAATTTTCATTTACGAGCAAGCTTTATTTATAGACTTTGTAACTTTTTCCTTGGAATGTGTACGTTGAAAGAATGTTAGATTGACATTTGCGAAATCCCTGAATTGTTGGAATTGTGCCAGTGGAATTTCTCTTCATTTCGTTAGTGGAGTGTCTTTATGGTGTCATTTGATCTCTGAAAGACTCAAAAAGGTGGTCCTGGGCCTCATGTGGGTTGGGAAATAGAATAGGATGTGAACATTCAGCCTTGGATACAAACTGGTTTTGGAGTTAGTTGAATTGATGGATCGCTCTGACCCACTTCAAAGCCTTCTGGGTACCAAATCTACGCTGCCCACTGGAGGTCCCAGGGAAGCCTCAGTAGAAGGGTGGTTAATATTGGACATGGTCCCACAGAGGAGCAAGCAGGATTGTCCCTAGAGGGAGGCAGCCACTTCTCTGGCCACCCATAGGGTTACTGGTTAATTCAGTGGGCTGACAAAACTAAGAGCCAGGAAACACTAATAGGAACTTTACCCACACCCATAACATTTCCTTCCTCATGGAAGTTACTCCACTAGCTGTAACAGTTTCGGCCTTTCTTCTTGCCCCAGTCCTCAGAGACAGAGTGGCTTACCTCACTGGTAAATTTAGAAAGGATAACTTGTGTCCATTCCCTGGGCCAGCCTGCTCACAGAGGCCCCTTTGGGAGGTCCAGCCCAGTGTAGTGCTGCCTGGACCTGGGACTGGGTAAAAAAGGCTGCTCAATTCTATGGTTCATATTAGGAAATCCATGTGCCTCTAATGCCAACTGATAGCCTTTATCGGTAATAAAGGTGATATTCAGGCTCCTTATTATTTGTCTTATTTCTCCACTGGTTTAGAAACTAGGCATGAAAGAATGATGTTATTTACTGAACGAAGCCCTTGGAGAGCCCATCCATGGGGAAAGAGGTGTTTTTTCTGTTGGAATTACTAAATTAGTAAAATAGAAACCTAGAGCTGCTGGTAGACATCTTGTTACTGTATTTGGGTGGTGGGGAGTGTTCTCCCTGAAAACGAGCCAATGGAAAGAAGGCAGAGCCAGGACTATTGGAAAGAGACTGAGTCTTGATGACAGACATTAAGCATCTGTATCTGGCTGTGTCTGATGCCTGTGAGCTTTTCAGTTACAGAAGCCAATGCATTCCCGCTTTTGCTCAGGCCAGTGAGAGTTAGATTTTAGACCCCTGCTTTGAAACAGACCTGACTAGTATTGTTTAGGGGTCAGCTGTTTCTCCTGGGTCTCAGTCACGAACACATCTGCTTTTTAATTTGCTTCTGAGTGGGATAAGATGTAGATTTCAAAGTTGCAAACCTTTGCATTAAGCTTAAGACCCTGACCTGCAGACCAAGTGAATAGCTACTCCTGGTCCCACTCTCTTCAGACATGTTCTTGTCAGATACCTGGAGGAGGTAGGTGGATGGGGTGGGGGGGGTGGTGGGGAGCACCAAGAAATACAATGTTACTTTCCCAAATGGAAAAACGACTGCATGGTGTGTAAATACATTATGTTATATTTTGGGTTATTATTATTTTTTTTGCATGTGCAATACTCTGCTTTTTTAGCTTGAATTTTCTTCACACTTGAATATATATTTGATTTTAAAACCTCCACAGTAATTTTAGTAGCTCATATGTCGAATTTTAGAAAGAGTGGCACTTCTTATTTGGGGGATGTTAATGGGAACTGAAAGAAACGTGATAAAAAAATTAAATATGCTTCCTTACAGAAGGTGTCAGAAGAAAAGGCACGTTGATTAGAAATTAGCAGTAGTAACAATTTAAAACTGAATTTCATGTTTATCTCATTATCATCTTACAACAAATAGGCCTGTCATCGTAGAAGAATTTCCTCAAGACTCGCTTATCAAGACTCAATTGCAACACCAAGACAATTGCTCTCGGGCAAAAGAAAATCATGTGGAACAGCAGAGGGTGGGAATTCTACTGGAAATGTTCTCCACTAGGATCAGAGCCACTGGGTCACATCTCTGAAATGAGATACCCACTCTGGTATGTAATTGGCCATCACAAGGGAAGAAGACAATAGGGTTTAAGAGACCAACAGGAAATCTAAACACAGACAACTCAACTGTGAAATTGGTTGCTTAATGGTTGGTGTGTCTAGACAGAATCCACACATAATCATGCATAGGAACAGGGGGAATTTACCAAAAGAATGGGGATAAAAACAGTTTTTACATATGCCTGAGTTTATGAAAAGAAACCCTGTGCAAATTAGATGACTCTTCGAGTTCATAATTTTTTAAGTGCTTTCGCAGGTTTTTTTCTTCTTTTAAGTCTAGTGGATTCTTTGGACTATTATTTACATATTGTTGAAACTACCTCTAAAGCCACTGCCAAAAGCAAGTGGCTTCACTTAATTAATTTTAGCAAAACCTTTTCATGAATATGTGTGGTTTTAGAGATTTTTCATAGGGATGCTACCATCTCAATCCTGATATAGACAAAATGCAAAAGTAATCTACTGGAGCAAAACAAGTTGAGGATAAATTCATATTTTATTTCTTATCAAAGGAACAGGAGAAAAGAAAACTCAGAGAATAAAGAAAAGAAGCCAAATAAAATGACATCATTTACCCTTGGGAGAAAGTATAACTTCTTTGTGCTCCGTCTATACTTATGAAACATTAAGTGCTCTGAAACCTTAAATATTAACTTTAAAAATTAGCTTCCCAGCATATTCAGAAAAAGCTCTTTTTGATTTCAAAGTGAGACAAAATATTTGATAGCTTTTAAGCTTTTTGAGTTTATGGCTAAGACATGCCATTTGATATATCATGGCAGATACTGCTTACAGGAAATGCCTGTTGTTAACACTGGAATTTTTTCTACACAACCTGTAATCTTTACAACTTTTATTTTTAATTATAATGAATTTGATCCATTTGAAAGAGAATGTTTTACATTTCTTTTCCTTCTGAAGAAAATGCATGTATAATCTTTCTGCTGGTCACAAACGGCTTGCAGGCCAGCCAGAGCACCCTACTCCCAAACAGGGATGTTGAATTGATAAACTCTGACATTTTGGTTCTGTTCTTTTGTTCAGTAAATTAAATCGAATGTCTGTCTTGCCTAAATCAGTGCCATCTCCATTCTTACTTTTACACTGTCACTCTGCTTAGAGTTCTTTCATTGCAAACAACAGAAATGGACTCTAGCTATCGTAAACAAAAAGAATGCATTGGAAGGATGTCAGGATTTCCTAGAATCTGCATGAAACTGGAGAACTGGGTTTGAGGAAAGGCTTTTTTCTGAGCTCAGACCTATAATACCTGCAAGTGGATTTCTTAAAGGCATCCCAGGTGACTTCCTCCCCTTTCTAGACAAATTTCTGTCCTGCTTAAAGCCCCTTTGTCGCCATTGCCGTTAGTATAGTCAAGTGTCCTCAACAAGGCCTCTAAGACCTTAGACAATCTTGAAGGTGTTTCCCACACTAACTTCTCACCTCCTGCTCACCGACCAACCTCTTCAGTCCAGCCCTAGTCTACTTAGTCGGCATCCTGTGATGCCAAGTCCCCTCTTGAAGGCCAAGCTAGAGCTTCCTAACCGGTTTGACAAAGCTGAAAGCTCTTCTGCAGATTGATTGCAGGCAGGCCAAGATTTTGGGCCCTTTGAGACAGACTGGTCCAGTGAGTCTTGTGTGAAAAATAGCAGGAAGCGCTGTTTTGCTCCCGTCATGCTGGTCACCTTGCAGTTTCACAAATGCATCTGCCTCTCCTTCAGTTCAGGGCCTTTATCCATGATGATCCCACTGCTTGGAAAACTATTCCCCAACCGTTCACCCAGTTCATCCTTTGAGACTCAACTTTTGCATCAGTTCTCCTCGGGAGACTTCCCTGACTGCCCACATTTGGTTGGCATACCTTCTCACTCAGTCCCACAGAGTCGTCTTCTCCACCTTATGAAATATTTGCGGCACTAAAAATTACAGTCATCAGTGAGTGACTCTGCCCACCATACCCAGTAGAGCAAAAACTCAGTCTGGTTCACTGCTAAATCCCCGGCCAGCAATAACAATTTATTGAATGGATATTCAATAAATTTTTGTAGCTTAATTGTTATCAACTTGATTTCCCAATTTTAGGTAGCTAAAAATAATGGCAGTTACTCTCATATGTGAATGCTCTTTAAAAACATTTTTATAATTAAAATCCTTTCCTATTTGAAAATAAAGAAAGTGAATCACTGAAAACAAACAAGAAAATTAACAACGTGCCCGAGGCAGCACAATCCACCAGCGAGACACCAGTAACAAGAACTCTGGTTTCCTACCTTTCCTCTGTGTTAATTAAAAAAATTTGGGAAAGGTTTGGGTGCACCTGATTTTTTAAGGCTGAAATTCTTTAGGGCAACTAGATTTTTTTTCTTTTAGTAAACATGCAAGACTGCCACAGTAAAAGCCAAACTTTTTGGTGGCATGATATATTGGCCTGGTCAATTGTAGCAATCGCTACATATTCATATCACTTCCTGCTGGTCTGTCAAAATCAAGTACTAGGAGAAATTCGGTCATGAAAATTCTAGATTATCCATCATCTAGCAACTTTATGTTTTGATTTGAAGAATACATCCCAAAATGTGTTAATTAACTACATATGGGGAATCCTTTTGCAATAGAGACATAAATAAATCACCAGGATGTACACTTTAAGCATCTTACAATTTTGTCAATTACACCTCAATAAAGCTGAAATTTAAAATAAATACGTAGTATGTGATGGGCAAAATTTCCAGAAAGAAAAAAAGAAAGAAAGCAAGAATCCAAAAAGATAAGGAAGAATTTAAAAATATTTACTATTGCAATAATCATACAAAGCATTTTTTAAAATAATTTTATGAAATTGCTAGCTTTCTCTGCTTGGGTTTTACTGTAACAATTTCTCACAATTTATGAAGGTAACCAGCAGAAGGGAAAAAGCTTCTAGTAAGAAATATAAATAGGCAAATAGATCAATCATGTGTAATTCTGATTTCTTATAATACATCATGTGACATTTCTGATTATAAATTGATGGCAGACAAGCCTCAGTATGAAAAATCTACTATTATGTAATGCAGACGTGTTTTTCATAACAATATGCCAGATGGAAATATGAGCACTTTAACTGGAAAGTGAGTTATTTAGTCTTTTTATTTTGTGTAAATCTTTAAAGTATAAATTAAAAACAGAAGATGTATCATATGGATTCAGGATGTCAAAACCTCTGCCATTCCCTCTGAATCTTTTAGCAATGTGAAGGTCTGCACGTTCAACCGGCCAGACAGATACTCTTATCTCTTCTCTAGTGTTATCATTCCAATTTGTGATGATGGGATTCAAGAAGAATGTACCAGAAAGTGAGTATTTTTCATTCTAAATATTCCACACAAACCCTGAGAGTTCATTTCAGTTCTGCTCACAATACCCTACATGGTGCATGATGTTGAACACTTTTTTTAAGTCAGAAAACATTTCAATCTTTCATGGTTTTTCAGTGTCTGCATGAAAGAGGACTCAGTACTCAGAATAATGATCTCTTAGATGGCAACTTGAAAGGTATTTTATTTTCATATTGCTTGAATAATTTATGTGACATATTTTGCTACTTATAGAGAAGAGGAACTCAAAAGGCAGTATTTTACAGCTAAGAAAGCTGTTATCCCCCATGAACATCAAGCTAGTACTCAGAATGTCCTTATGAGCAATATAATAAAATAAAAGATGAATATTTAATATATAAGTGGAAGTAGAAAAATTCACACTAACGTTATTGCCATGTACTTCAATGAATAAAAGAATTACGGAGCATGAGAATAAAATATCAAGATGACAAAGCCTCCGAAAGGGAAATAGCTCTGTTGGCCAAGAATGTTTAAATTATTTCTAGCCCAAATACCAGCATAGGAAACCATACTACATATTTCAAATATGGAAACTGGGGAACAATTTTAACGTAGCATATGTGACAACAACAATGGGGAACATCACGTGCTTATGTCGCCCTGGGCTGTCCTGGCCCACACGATGCATCAACAATTACCAAAGAACCTTCCTAAATAAACACAGTTCTAAACCTGTTGCTCCCAGGTAAAAAAATATCCAAAGGCTTCCTCTTATTTTTAGAAGAGTTAAAAACCTTTTTTGGAGGTATATGCTGAACTATTTATAGAGAAATTAATATCGTGACTGAATTTTGCTTTAAAATAATCTCGAAGGGAAGGAGGAAATGGAGGCATCCATGGAATAAGACGGGCAGTGAGCTAGTTTACTGTTGCAGGAGAAGGGTGATAACTATGTGGGATTTATTATCAAATGTTCTCTATTTTTGTGTTTTATAAGTCTGAAAAAAAATAACCTCTTTTTCTTGACATTCAAACACTCCTATAATTTGGACTTGATAATTTACTTTGCAAGTTTTACTGTCAACTTTTCAAGCATGCAAAGCCACATCCAAACCATCGTCACAGCGTTGTGCCTGAGCATCTCTTTCCTCAAATCGGGGCCTTTGCGCAAGTTGTTTTTCCGTCCGGTAATGTTCTTCCCTCTTAGTTTCATTTGTTGGCTCTATATTCTGAGCCCGAGTTCTCTCTTCTGTAAAATGATGGGGTTGGACTAGATAACTTCTAACAGCTCTGACACCCTATGATTACTGAGCTACGTTGACCACTCGTTTCTAAAAAAAAAAAAAGGATCTCCTTACGAATAAAGTTTGTAAACAGAGGACCCAACATCCATAGTCTGAGCTAGGACTGGTAAGTACCTGCAATATCAAGTTGTTTGGGACATATTGATAAAATTAGGTTTCTCCCCTTGTTAATATTTCACTATTATTGACTTCTTGGAAACGTATCGTCTGAAAAGAAAGCTGTTCTAAATAATCTCTGAGGTCTGCTTAGCAATATATGGGATGATTTCATGGGGTGGGTGTGCCTTAGGGGAAAAGGTGGTTGGAAACTGAGAGCCGAGCATAGGACTGGCCATGGGAACTTGGCGAGAGCGCGAGACGTTGAAGCATGGAAAGGAAGAATGACTAAACAGGCTCTGGCTCCCTGCGAACTGCGTGAGCACCATTCCCCTTAGTTCAAATGACTTGGAGGAAAAAAAAATTTTTTTTTTTTTTTTTTTTTTTTTTGCTGCGTGGATTTCCGTTATTAAATAAATGTTAACCACAGTTATTTCAGGAATAAAAACTTCTAGCAGCCACTGAATTTAAGAAAAGAGCAAGATTTTAAAAATAAATGTTCTTATTCTCCGATTATAAAACACACACATTTTGATTGTTGTAGTTTTGTCAGAATTAGACTAGTTCTCTTTTATAATTACTCTTTTCCAAAATGTTTCTAGAGGTTGAGCCAAATGACTTTTGGCATGTGTTTCTGTCTCTCTTTGATAAGAACTACCTTTCCTTACCCACCCACCAGAGTATGCCCCAACCAACAGGCATGTCTGTGCTGTGTGAGCCTGCCTAATGCTAAACACAGCTGAGTGAACCAGGAGGTAGAGACTTTTCTCTAGCAGAATTCTACAATTGGGACTGAAATCAATTAACCCATTTGGATGGTTAATGTGGCAATATTAAATATGTATTAGAATTCTTTTAGTTGATAGGACAGAAATGAAAGTGCAAATGTGCTTAAACAAAATATAGTTTACCGATGAAGTCCGGAGGGATGATGTTTTACTGCATGGCTGGGCGGAGGTACCAGAAGACAGCTTCAGGGCTGAGTGTGTCCATTTCTGAGTTCATTTTCTTTGGGTTGTCTTCATTCTCCACGGCCTCTTTTCCTACAGAGGTACTTACGCAGCAGTAGCTTCACATTTATATGCTACCATTTTAGCAACCCCCAAAGGAAGGAAAATTGTTCATTGATTCTATAAAAATTATCAGGAAAGATTTCCGTTGGCCTAGTTTGGATTGTGGGTCCATGAACTAATAGCAAAGCAAAGCAGGGCATTTCAATGCTGTGATTACCCAGACCCAAATCCAAATCCCACCAGGAGGTCAGTCATGTCTGAAAAGCATGGACTGAAAATGGAAAAGAAATCGTTATTCAGAGGAAAAATCAAGGTGCTTTATCTCATCACAAGGCCACATATTAGAAAAAGATGTGATCATTAATTGGCTAATTGGCATTTAGGTAGTTGATCTTTGAATTGACCATGTAGGGCCAATCTTGGATTGGTCAGTTCTTACATAGGAAATATATAAACAGAAAGTTGTTTGCAGAATGAACTCACTGTGTGTCAATAAAGCCAGCTTTTGTGATCTAAATGGCTGTGTTGCTTGTTCCTTCTCTGACTGAAGTTTGCGAATTAATCATTAGTTGTTGTTCATTTCAGCTTGAATTATGTTGGAAGGGAATGGCTAAGGCAGGGGTGTCAAATTCATTTTCACCAGGGCCCCATCAACCTCCCAGTTGCCTTCAAAGGGCTGAATGTAACTTTAGGACTGTATAAATGTAACTACTCCTTAACTAGGGGCAAGGAGCTCAGTGCTGCCTCCGGGTAGAAACAAGGTGCTGGACCGGATAAAACAAGGTGGAGGGCCGGACTCAGCCTGTGGGCCTTGTGTTTGCCACCTGTGGGCTAAGGCATTTGGGCCAAAGAAATGGCGATGAAAGAGAATTGATAGGGTTCCTCCTTTGTCTCACTGAATATATTCAAAGTTGGTTTACCAAATTCTTGGACTAAGCCTCAGATATCAGAAACAAGCCTGCTTATTCAATACAGCATGGTAGCCTATTGATCCAGCAGCATGCCTTATTGGTTTGTTTGCTTGTTGCCATGGTCTGAATGTGTGTGTCCCTACCCCTCCCACCCCCCAAATTCATATGTTGAAATTCGAATGCCCAGTTGTGGTGGTATGAGGGGGTAGGGCCTTTGGGGGGTGATTAGATCATGAGGGTAGAGCTCCCATGAATCAGATTAGTAACCTTACGAAAGAGACCCAAGAGCACTCCCTAGTCCCTTCCCCCGGGCGAGGACACAAGAAGAGGTTGGCAGTTTGCAGCCCGGAGGAGGACCTTCACCAGAATCCAGCCACGTGGGCACCTGGGAATTAGAAATAAATTATTTTGTTCATAACTTATCCACTCGATAGGATTTTGTTGTAGCAGCCTCAGTTAAACGAGACACTTGTTATCTATGAAGAAAATAAAACTGCAGACCTGGTATTTTCCAACAAGCAGAATGTATGGAGATTAATTTTATTTTTATCATAACATTTTCCAGCTAGTGTTAGTACTCACTCATGAAAAAACAAGTGTTATTTTATATAGAACAAAGATTAAAGCTGAAGTGTATTAGGAGAACATAGACTACACTTAATGCATTAGAAAAACCCTTCAAGGTTTGTCAGTTGCGAAAACACATACCGTCCTCTCATGGGCATCTTGTACCTGAGGAAGGATTCCAGGCCACAAATAACATAACTATGGCATTTGAGGACTTTATAACCCAGACATTTGGGGGTCATGTTTGATATGTGTGGTAGACAAAATTTTTAAATGCCTCCCCCCTTGATTTCCCACTCTAACATAAAGAGCTCAAGCCTTGATTAGTTATTACATTTGGCGAAGGGATTTTGAAGGTATGATTAAGGTTAATAATCAATTGACTTGCAAAAACAAAAAAAAAACAACAAAAAAGAATAATCAACTGAATTGAGTGAATAAAAAATTATCTGGATGGGCCTAATAAATCCCATGAGTCCTTTAAAAGTGAGCACTTTCCCGGGCCTGGGGAGAGCCGTAGGGGTCTGAGGCACAGGGACTCAGTGCACCACTGCTGACTCGAAGGCGGCGGGGCCGCATACGAGGGCTGGAGAGCAGCTGCTAGTTTCCGAGACCAGCCCCTGACAACGACTGCAAGGAACTGAATTCTGCCAACGATCTGACTGAGCCTGACAAGCAGATTCTTCCGCAGAGCCTCCAGGTAAGATCCTGCCCTGACCTGAATTCTGGTTTGTGAGATCCTATCCAGAGAATCCAGGGAAGCCCACCCAGACTTTGGTTCTACTCAACTGTGAGAAAATGAACATGTTATTTTACACTGCTCACCTTGTGGTAATTTGTTACACAGCGATAGAGAGGAGATTTTTATTTATTGGTTGAACTCTATGAAATTGTCAATATTCACTTGTTTGATCAACAGAAATAATGATTTCAGTTGGTTCAACCCAATATTTTTCGGATGTGTTCAATTTACCATTGAACACTATTAGGTTGGTGGGTTCCTATTGACCTGACATCTTAGGAAGACATCAAAAATAAATCTTCACAGACTCTACTCACTATTGAAACCGAAAAAGAAAGGGCTCGTGGGGCCTGTTGCTATCACAACCAATAAGTAGAGACAAAAATTGAATCTTAATGGGCACTTTATTCAGATACTGGAGGTCTGAGAAGATGGGTTATGTACCCTAAAAACCATCTTAACATCTCATCGAAAGCAGACCTTTATGTAAGGGGAAGCAAGGGGTAGGTGAGGGGTTTAGAAAAAGGTTAATCAGATAAGAGTTGCTGTCTGGAGGCATTTCCCTAGTATTTCTTTATCTGCCGATCCACAATCCTTTATCCGCTTCACAGAAGTTCCCTCCCTGGAGCACAACATCACAGATGCCATCTCCCTGCTTGCAGAGACCATGGGGCACAAAGGTGAATTGCTTGTGAAGTCTTGTAGGTCATGCGCTCCAGTTCCTGGAGAAACAGCTTTCACATGCATTAATAACCTCAGCCTATCAATTATAACTACAGCTAAAATCCTTAACTCTTGAAATCCCCATCACTAGCTATCTTGTATTTTATTCTCCAGAATGCATATGCCAAAAAAACCCCACATGTATATGTTGACTTTTTTATCAGTCCTACACCACAGAAAATGTCCCCCATCACTAGTCATGTCGTTGTTAACTGCTATTATTACCAATTATGAGCTATATTATAGCTTGTGTCTGTCCTCAAGTGGGATCTTACGGTGTTTGAGGTCAGAAACCATATCTCTATTCCCACCACATTTTTTTTTTGTAGTAAAACTCAATAAATGAACACTGCAATGCTCAGGCTTATACTGATGGCCCTTTGAAATGCAAACAGTTAATGACTCAGCTATGCAGAGTGATGTAGGGGATTTTGTTTTGGCATGGCCACTGGGGAGAAAATATGTTTTACAGTTTAGATGACAGATTGAGACTTTTCAACTTTTTATCTGCCAAGTAAAAAAAGCAGTTGAGAACTGTACAAGAACAACAATTAAAATTTTTTTAAAAAAGAAAGAAACTAAAAAAAAAAAGCAGTAGAGGATAGTAAGTTCCCATGTACAGAAACAAGACTCAGAGCTCACGATTGAGCTGACAATTCAATAGGCCATCCTTTCAAAACAGTTTATGATGGAATGTGAGAACAAAAAAGGGCAGCAGAATGAATCTTTAATGGCATAAAGAATCCAGCAATCATGTTTTCTTCAAATACCTTAAAGTGCATGCATTTTTATGCACTTTACCCCTTTTATTTGTGGACCAAGAAATACAAAAGGTGAACTCATTTCAAGTAGGTGCAATGTTATGACTTCAGGAAGAGGGTTATGAGTCAAAGACCAAACAGCTCCTCCTAGTTGTCGCTGAGGGCGTGGCATTTATTATCAAATCAGGAAGTGTGTTCCCCGGGAAAGCCTAACTAAGGTGAAATAAAGAAATTAGTCATGGTCCAGACCATTGTTGTTTCAAGGACCATAAATCATTGTTGCTCCATCCATTCAGACAACAAGAATCTGCTGTTAGTTTATGTTATGAATATATCACTCAAATCTGTCTGCTTAGCGAACCCTCAAAAACATACTTCTAAATTATTACTGTCTATTCTTTGGGCAGCCTTTATTTGGAGAGCCTTCTTATAAATTTTAGAATATGCCAAATAATTTTACCAACAGAATTTTGATCATTTACAATATTGATTAAGGAGTAATACAGAAACTTTTCAAAACTAGCAATGGAATACTAATAGCATATGCCACTTCATACTTGTAAGGATCTTTTAAAAAATCTCTTTAGAAAATAGAGATGGTTCTTTTAACACCTTAATTTGTAAAAATTAATTTCAAATGGTTCTGCTCTTCTCTAACTGATTTTAAATGTTCCTGATTCCTTTTTATTATTGTAAGCAGAGGCATGCTGGGTAGTTTTAGTATATTCTATTAATTAATACAAAAGAAAAAAACTTTAAAAGGGTTGACATCATTACATGTTTCAGTAGCTCTTATAGAATACTAGAATAGAAAGAGAGCTTGAAAGTCACCCAATACAATACAAGCATGAATGAGTCTCCTTTAAGAACCATCACCAAGTGGTTGCACAGCCTTGGACTGTGGCAGCCCGTTTGAGTCTTGGACAGCTCTTGCCATTAGGAACTTCATCTTTACGTTAAAATAAATCTACCACCCTATAAATTCTATCTATTGTTGTGAAAGTCAAACTGTGCTTACAATTGCAGCTATTTTGTCCTTATCTTGCTAGTTATTACTTAACTATAGGAATTTATCTAGTCACTATGAAAATTCTGCTGATGTACTCATTCTATCAAATACATTCTCCATTGTACATTGATATATATTTCCATAGAAGCAATTCCCACAAGCAGGATTTTAATTTCCAAATGGCATAGTCTTAAATGTTATCTCAGAAACCATTTCATTCTTCAAATCCATTTAAAGCCATTTCCACAGATTCTTTTAAAACACGTGAACTCAGATTGGGAAAATGACTTATCTCTCCTTCAAAGTCAAGTGTTTTTTTAATTCCTCCAAATTGAAATGTAAAAACTAAAATGTCAAATTGAGCAACACAGTTAAATTCAAAGATAAATGTTAAACACAAGCACACATTTCATCGCAAAGAACATCTGCAAATGTAGAACCACGAGTGCTTTCATTACAGACAAAAAGCAACTTGCGAAGTTATACTAAATTGCTCTATATGTCATATGGTGGCATTTTTTAAGATTAAAAAAAGTCACACTCGTTTCCAGAGAACATAGCCAGTAATGGTTTTGATCGTAGATTTTGAAAGCGGACATCTTTACCTTGTTCCTGCTGATTTTCCCTAAGAACAGTCCTGATAACTCCTTGAGTTTTTCTCATTTTGTCTCTCCTCTGAAGAAGTGAAATGATTTACTAAATTTGTGAATTTGGGAAGAATTACCAGACAAGCTGGCTCAACACTGCATTCTTTTTTCTCCCCTAGGTGTGAAGTCTGTTCATCGAGATCTTTATTGCTTCTCTGCTCCTCCATGCAGTTGGCTTCTATGCCTTGTGTGGGTCACTTAGTTCAGGCAGGCCTGCCACCTGCGGACAAGCCTCACTCACTTGAGTACAGTGAGCAGGCCTACCTTGCTCTCTGTGAAATCACTACCTGCACCTTGGCCCTCATCGGCCATCTCTTTAGTACTCAAGGAGGGAGGAGGTAGCCCTTTCATCATGTATACTTCCCACTCTAGGCACCCTAAAAGTGAGACGTGATGAAGTAGGGAAACGAAAACCTTTTGATTACAGAGGGAAAAAACAAAGTTTATGTTCTTGCTAGAGGTAAACCCTTAGCGCTTTACCTTTTCTCTCAGGAACAGAGGCAAGTTTAGGATACAAATCCGTATTCCTTGCTAAGATATATATTCCAATATTCTGAATATATGTTAATTATGTGCATAAATATTCAGCAAGTGTAAATGTGTCATTTAAATTCAGGCATTTCTGAAGGCAAAGTTAAAAAGTTGTAATTGACAAGAGCTCTTCTATAATCATGTAATCTTTTACGCCAAGGAATAATAAATAAGCTAATTCAACACACTTGTTTTACAGAGAAGGAAACCGAGGCACAAAGAGATGGAAGCATAGTCAAGGTCACACAGACGTGTACTGGCAAAGCAGGGTCCTGAGTGCTAATTATATAAAAAAACTTATTGATAAATATCATAAAGCTGAATGCCACAAATGCCACACTGCAGACCACTAGTGTGCATCTTTGTGATACATCAATGAGGTAGGCAGATATAATTTTATCCAGATTTTTATTGTGCAAAAGAGGGTGATTAAGTTACGAAAAGAAGTACTTTTCCTGCCATCGTAAGGCAAATGAAGAATAAAATTAATAACCTAATTTCTATGAGTACTTCCTATACCAGATTACACATATTTGGCATTTGATAGTAATTATACACAGAGATGTTACAAAATGTTGGGTTAATTTTCAACACAAAAGCATTTCCTCTTAGAATAACAAGGAAACTATTCTAGACTAGACTATATTACAACACAGTCTTAATCATGTCCCTGGGTAGTTAAAAATGAAAACAGCTAAAGTAAGAATTATGTAAATTATATATACCGTATTTTGCGATGTATAATGCTCAGCCATGTTTTTGTACCTATTATACAAGGGATTATTATACCTATGTTATGTATTATTATATCCATGTATAATGTGCATCCTTATTTTTCCCTCAAAAATTTGAGCAAAAAAGTGTGCGTTATACATGGCAAAATGTGGTAATCATGGGCTTTCTTAAGACAGTTCTTTTTGTTGTCAATATTAATGATACCTCATGATTGCAGTTTTAGACAGTGTGCAGCAAGCTCCCCCATTTCCCCAGAAAGTAGCAAGTGTGCAACAGCACCCTCATCTTTGTCGTGAACAATAAATAGTGTGCCCATATTCACTCATGTTTTATGTGCTGTGAGGTCATTTTAAACTTACGATCTTTCACATTAGCAATTCTGACAGGAGAGTTTTCTTTGAATTTTGCTGCTTAAGCAAAAGTCCAACATTGAAATAATAGATGAGAAAACATAAAAATAAATCATGAAAGCTGGTGTGTCATTTGGGAGAATGGCAAAAAAGAATACAGTATCATAAATCAAAACAAATTAAGGGCCTAAAGTCAGTGTTTGAGAAAATCTTTCCATATGGCTCTGAGAACCGACATACACCAGGAAATGTCACGTCTTCCTCCCAGCAGGTATTGCCTGAATATTTGTCATGTGCTCAACTCAGTAGTCCCTGCTTGGAAGAACAATTCAAAAAAAATGTAAGGTTGATTTCTGCCGTTAAGGGGTTTATACTGTAGTTGGGGAGAGAAAACCAAACAGCTGAAATAACCAGACTGCAATTTTAGTGTGAAATCTCTTAAACATCTTCCCCTCAGCCCACTCACCACATTAACCTAACGCTCTGCTTTCTCTCCATAAAACATGCTAGCGAGGCCCAAGCTAGGCTCAAAGCCCACGGTCTCTCCCAACAGGCCAGTGCTGTTCTGCTCCCATCAGTTCAGTCATATGTTTATAGGGGTCAGTTACTGGGTACCAAACTCTTTATTCCAGTTGTACTTGTTTTTCTGACCATGGAATTTAAGTATGTTTTTTTTTTACTTTTGAAATAGAATTATGAAAAGAGGACATTTTCTATGAAAACTAATTTAAATTACTGTTGAAAGAAATGATAAAGTTGAAACATTTAAAATAATGCTTTTTAATTGGGTTTGAGAAAAACCACCAAAAAAGATTAGGGGGAGTATTATAATAATCTGAAAGGATACTTCACTCAGGTGGTCCATGCCAGGGGTCAGCAAGCTTCTTCCTAAAGAGACAAATGGTGAATATTTTCAGTTGTGTGGTCTATTGTAGCTCAGAGGCAGCCATAGACAACCTGTAAGAGAGTGCATGGTGGAATTTCAATAACACTTCATTTATAAGCACTGAAGTTTGAATGTCACGTAATGTTTTCATGTTATAAACATAAAGCATCATTTTTTTGATTTTTTTCAAGCATTTTAGAATCTAAAAGCCATTCTTAGCTCATAGCCTGTGCAAAAACAAAAGGTGGGCTACAGTGGGCCCCCAGGTTTGCTGATCTCTGGGTAAAGTTAGGTGCCTTAAAAATTGGGATTGCCGCATTAAAAAAAGTACACTTTGGTTTTTACTGGTTATTTAATTTTATTTAATGCAATACAACTATGGTGTAATTTTGAATATTTTTAATAGATACACATTCGATCATGAGCACACCTTGGATAATGTCCCCTTGCTCTGAACATGTTGAAATAGCTGGGGTCTAGGAACACGAATTTTTTTTTTCTTATAAGAGCTGAAATAATTCTTGTTTGCCAAAGACTGTTTATGGGATTTGGATAATGGAATTCCCTCACTTGTCCTGGCCTCTCATTATCTTTCCAACTTAGAAAATTACCGAAATACGGGAAACTACAAAATCTGTCTCCAGGATTAAAATAGTAAGGAATCTTCAGTTTAAATCAAGTGTCTTGGTAGTTTTTTTCTTATTATTTTGCTTTTTTATAATTTTATTTTGTTTTTAAATATTTTAGTTGCTCTTTTACTATTCATTTATCTTTACCAAAAGATAAGGAGTACTACAAGATTTATAATGACAGCTATTCTCATTCTGTTCCTCCACGTTTTTCTTTCCACCGTCACCTTACCTACACCCTAAACATTTCCTTTTCTCTCATCTTCTCAGTTCCACCATAATTTTTTATAAAATCAATATTCAGAATTTATGCAACTCTATTTTATAATCTCTGAGAGTTCCTTCTTGCCCTCTAAATGCTTGTACCTATATAGGTTACTCCTTTTTTATTCCTGTATCTTCTCTTTCTTTGGTCACTGACGGGGTTTTAATTTGTTTCTGTTTCTCATTTTCTTTTTTTTTTTTTTTTTAGCATTGTCTCTTACTCAGATCTTTTGCTTTGTCTTCTGTAAGTCCATTTTTATCTTTGTTCATGTTAGAAACTCTCCTGAAATATTTGGTGACCTTTGGGCTTCCTCTTCACGTTTAGAATCAAGGCGCCAAACATCTGATTGGACACTGTGCACACAGTAGAGCTTATAGGCTGATTGGCATCCCTGTAGGAGATGGACCGGGATCCAACTATTTATTTTACGTATGCATCATTATCTCCAAATAGACTAAGTCCGGAGAGAAACTGTCCAGTCTGTCAATGGAGAGTAAGCACAGAGACTTTCACTCAGTCCTCCTATTTTCAATGCTGTTCTTCATCCTTCCCACCTTTAAATTGAGTTTTTTCTGGTTCTGCCTGGAAGAGATGAGGGAGAGGTGGGTCAGTCCCTGGCTTGGTGGAACAGGAGAGGGATTAAGGAGGGTGTCTACTTGCTCCTTATATAGAGACTTTCCAACACTTATGAGTCCTACTTTTCCTCCCCAACTTCAGGGGTACCTGGGTACCTTGTGCCTCTGGTTATTTCACGGTTTCTTGAATGTAAAGCAACTTGCTCCTTATTGGCTTATTCTATGACCTCAGTAATCACTTTTCTGTCTGCTTTCCTACTTCCAAATTTTTGTTGATATCGCTTATCTGCTGTCTTTATTCTTCCTTATTCTCTTTATTCTCGTGGTTTTATTGTTTTTGTTTTGTTTTGTTTATCTCTGAACCATCATAATAGTTCAGTGGTTCCTGGAGGGTGTAGAGGAAATGCCTGTGCTTGCTCTGTCCATCACATTTTAGTAATGTGCATTGTCAATGTTACCTAAATGCCCTTTGAAAAATGCGCCAATTTATAACCCCAAAATCTGTGCACATATATACCTTTTTTTCAAATGGCACACTTGCCAATAGTGTATAAATCAAACCTTTGCATCCCTACCAGTTTGCTGCTACATTTTTTATTTCTTAAGAATAAGACCTGTGTCTTGCCCATCTTTGTTTCTTGAATACAATGTTTGGCACAAAAACAATTGCAGGAAAAATCATGGGCCAAAAAGACAACGGTTTCGGCCCTTCGACTGACTAGTAGTTTGCTTTACAGTGCCTGTAAAGCTCTGTATGTTACTCTGAATTCATCCCTAACACTCTTCTTAGCATTAATATCATAGGTGCTTGTATTAGATTGCTGGGGCTGCAGGAACACAGCACAACAAACTGGATCACTTAAACACAGATATTTATTATCTCACAGTACCGGAGGCTAAAATTCTGAGATAAAGGTTTCAGCAGGGTGTGTTCCTCCTCAGGGCTGTGATAAAAAGCTCTACTCTGCGCCTCTTTGCTAGCTTCCAGTGGCTTGCTGGTAATCTTTGGCATTCCCTGGTTTGCAGAAGCATCACCCTGATCTCTGTCCTCATGTTCCAATCGACTTCTTCCTGTTGCATGTCTTTCTTCAATTTCCCCTTTTTATAAGGACACCAGTCTCATTGGATTAGGACCCACCCTAACAACCTCATTTTAACTTGATTACCTCTGTAAAGTCCCTACTTCCATTTAAGGTCATATATACCATATGATTCCATTTATTGTAAAACTGTAGAAAATGCAAACCAATCCACAGTGAGAGGATATAGACTAATGGTTGCTTGGGGATAGGGAAGGCAGAAGGTGGGATAGCCAAGGGAAAGGGAGCAAGAAAACTTTTGGGGGAGGTGGAGATGTTCACTTTCTTATTTCTGGAGTATATACCTGTTAACATGGATCAAATATAACACTTTAAGTACGTGCAGCTTATTACGTAGTGATTGTAGCTCAATAAAGCTCTTTTAAAATTTTGAAGAAAACATTTTAGGAAAAACAATATGCTCATTTAAAAAAAAAAAGTCTCTAATCATAGCTCCCTCTAAATTATCTGTTATGATTTGGGAACAAACAGAATCAAGATTTGCTGAAATATCGAAGTCCACTGTCTATAGCAACTTTAAGCAATTTTAGTCTACAAACTAACTTTACGCAAAGTTAGTCCATAATTAAAACCCAAGCTTAGAAAAGAATGATTAAAAGACAAAGATTTCATGAGTAAAGAAAAATACCTTCTAATTGTTAATACTGTGTGCCTGCATTGAACATCTTAGTTCTTCAAAGATGTTAGAAAAATATCACGACAAGTTGAGGTTTTAATTATAGTTCCCTAATATATTTACTTACTGTTGTTCTTCTAAACTGAAATGGGTTTATAATTTGGGTCTATAAATATTTGTATTATTTTTCTTCAAAATTTAATTGGGCAAAGGAAATTGAAAACTTAATTGAATGTACCAACTTATGGTAAAGTATCGTGAATATTTCAAGAATTTTGTGTAAACTGACAAAAATGTGACCATTTTGCTGTAAAAAATAGAGAAAAAGTACCAAGCATCTTTAAGATGTAACAAATTACTGCTCACACATAGCTAGTAATTACTTTCAGTGTCTAGAGTAACCCCATAATAAATGGATTTAACAGTTTCCAAACAATGAGTAAAGTAAGTTGAAAAATCAACAGAATATTAAGAGTTTCAAAGCATTTCAGAAATAGTGTGTTCCCAATATCACACTGTATTCTAAGATGAAAAATTATAACAGATTTTTGCTTGTTTTTGATGGAAAGTCTCTGAGGTATAAATAATTAGTGATGCGTCAGGTCTGTCCAAGAAGTTATTTCTACATAAGGAATGTATCTGCACTAAACATTGGCAATGATGTTTGGGAATGCACAGCAAGTAAATCTGAGTAAGCTTTCCTTGAATTCACAATCTCTCATCTAAATTACTTCAATATCTAAAATGAAGTCAAAAGCAAAACTTGCATCTTGTATATGTAAAAAATGCAAAAATTTTAAACTTTTATATATGAGACATTTGTAGATTTATTGGGGACTTTTAAAGATAAATTTCTGTTGCTGATGTGGAAATCTGTAATCTGAGTTCCTGATTACAACTTCTTGGCAAGAACCAAATTAATTAGTGGACAAATCCAATTATTTCCAAGGTAGCTAAAAAGTTAAGGCAAATAGTATATACTAAAAATAAAGTCCTGGTTTCTTTTCTTTAGTATTTTATGACCTCTCGGTCACCACTCCTATCCTCACAGCATTCCACTCTGCGAAAGACTCAGTGTTTGAGGGGCACACACTCAGGATGGGTGGGGGGCATGAGAAGAAAGAGAAAGACTATTCGGAACGTAGGCAATACCAGGAGAAATCATCAAGTAACATCAGTTTCTTAGCTTGGAAAAGAATTCAAATACCCTAAATCAATTTTGCTACAGTTTGCAACTTAAACCAATAGCTTTACGTGAACTATTCATGTCATGGTTAGACTGGCAGAACCCGGCATGTCGGGGTTATGGCTGAAAGTAGAATTCAAACGATTTCCATGGAAAGGCTTTGGTGAAGAAACTGTTAAAGAGGCGTGGGCACAGCCCTGGGATGAAGAAGGAATACTGAGCTCCAGAGACCAATAGGGAGGAAGTTTCCTCTCCCCCAGGCTGTGGTCACCATCACCTTCAAGTCCTCCAGAAAGAAGGGAGCCAGTGAGAGAGCTGGAGCCTCAGAGAACAGCCTGACCCAGAGCCGATGTTCCAGAGCAGGGTTCCTCCCCATTTCTTGTTAGTTTTTCAAAGAATAACTATACCCCACACCTCCAAAAATAAAATCTAATTTAAATTCTACCCACTGAAATAAATTAACAACTAAGGCATAAGCTTTTATCAGGTAGGGCTGAGGTGTTTTGTTGGCTGTTTGTTTTTTACACCATTTCTCCCACAAGAACCAATTTTTACCCATCCGGGGTCAATATTGCCCCTTTTGAGAATGCACGTTCTCGACGGAGGCAGCTGCCCCCAGAACTGCGGCCCTGAGGCTGGAAGCAGGCTTCAGCAGAGTCACCCTGACCTCTTTGTGCTCCAGCCTCCCGCAAACAGAGGAGCCTGCTGGACAGTTCAAAGGTTCCTCCCTGGGCAGAGCAAGGCAGTGAAGGGCAGAGTATGAAGATCAGGGAAACAAAGAAGGTAACCACCAGCTATTTTTTCCAAATTTCAGAAGCCTTTTATGAGGCAATATCTCTTTGGGGGCAGTCTTGCATGTGTTGGTAAAGAACATGGATTTTGTGTCAGGAAGACCTTGATTTAAATCCCAGCCTTGACCCTCTCTCACTGCATAAGCTTAAGAACCGTCTTTAAACTCTGACCCTCAGTGAGTAAATGGGGCTATTAATATCTATTTCTGGCTGTTGCTTTGAAAATAAACTAAAACAACATTTGCAGAGCACTTAGTAATGTTCCTGACTGGATAAATAATCACGCCTTGTAAATGTTAGCGCGTTTTTCTTCTACCCTTCTATCCTTTCATTCATGAGTGCCAATTTCTTACCCAAAGGTGCATCGATTGCGCCCAGTGTTGAGCATATAGAGTAAACAAAACAGAGGCTCTGCCCACCACGCATGCGGACTAGCAGAGAGAGAGTTAGAGGTAACCATCTCCCACATCTGATTCAAAATGCCAAAAGACAGTCAGACTGTTTGAAGGAAACTGGCCTACAAAAGAATCACCCTGCATGTAACGGGTGAAAACGGTAGTGTATCAGTTAGTAAGATTCTCTGTGACACCTGAATAAATTAGCCAATATCCAAGAAGTCATCCACAAGGTCCTTTAGTCAACCGATTTGCCCATACTCTTATTCCAGAGGAAGATCATTCAGTGATATCACAATTTCTATAAAGTTGGTGGTGCAGAAAACTTCATTCCAGTTAGTTTTGTAAGCTTTGTACCCTCATCTGTGAGAGCGAGGAAATGATAGCACTTACCTCTGAGGGCTGTCGATGGTTGAATTAAAAAAAAAAAAAAACAACACATCAAGCACTTAACACCAGGTCTGGCTCAGAGTAAGCGCTTAATAAAATCTACCTATTTAAATGTATTTTTCTTAGTTATTGAAATCTTTATGACCTTGTGCCCACACTTTAGCCTACCTTAGTATTTGATGTTTAAGATGAAATGATTTCAAATGCCCATTCCATCTCAGTAAAATTTTCATAGTTAATAAGAGAACATGTCAATTTTATTGAGAAAATGATTTAGCATTAATTTAATGATAGTTAAACTTATACTTTAACCTTATAATTCAGGTGAATTTGTCTTTGATTTATTATAACTAGTTAATCAATAGAAAGAATAGAGAGAAGTGTCCACTGACCACCTATATCACAATAGTCTATTGGCAGCATAAAAATTTATTTATGAAAAGGCATAAAATTTACTTAAGAGAGCACATTTATGGCTATTTTAAAGCATCTGACATAACCTTCATGATTAGCTGCACAGGCAAATACTGAAATTATGTTAATAGATAGAAAATAATTTAAATATAGAAGAAAATCTTTTCAGCTTTTTAAAAAAGATTTTAGCCTATCAAAACAAACCTTTAAGTCCATTAACATAAAATAAAGCAAAACTGGAAAAAGAAGCAACAACACTCAAAAATTAAATTCCTCCCCCCCTCCCCCAACTGCTACCGATCTTGGAAAGCTGAAATGTTCTATAACTCAGTTGTGGTTAAGTGTCCCAGTTACACAGTAGTTAGTTCCATTTCACTGGAAGAATTAGACTCCTTTGCAAAACCTTTTGGGATTTACTATCCCTTTAATGAGAAAAGAGACCCCCTGCTAAGAAACAAAGAGAATAGATTAAGGCTTTTTAAAGTGCTGATTAAATAATAAAGTAACTTAAAACATAAACAGAATGCTTAATAAGTGAAAACTGGCTGGCTTTCAAGGCCTAGTTTAAAGCCCTTCTCAAGTATTTTCTCTCGGTGGCAGGTGCCCTGTGTGGTCCAGACAAGAGTGCTGGACGTTTGACCCCTGGGGGCTGCCCACGAGGCACTGACTGTTCATTCTCACACCTGCACTTAATGAGTATCAGTTTTGCAAGCTTGGCTGTTTTCAGGGGAGGAAGATGGGAGGGATTTTATGAGAAACAAAACTACTGTAATTTATCTCCATTCAACTTACCTACAGGAGGCCAGAAATCAGAAAAAAAAAATACTCCAGTTTCTTAAGTCAGAAAATTCCAAAGGTCACCCAGTCACTGACCTCTCTAACAGGACTAAAAGAGATGAAAAAGAGGATAAAAAAAAAGAAAAACCCAAAGGTTTTCAGGAAAAAAAAAAAAAAAAACAGCCTACCTGCTTCTAAATATAACCTGCCTTGTCAAGAAGTTATTTCTTATCAGGGATAAGATTTTTTTTTCTTCACTAGCACTAGGCAAGAAATTTGGCTGGGAGTATCATCTGTAACGTGTTTCTTCTAAAAGGAAACCCACTTTTTTTACATGGAAATAACTGCCTTTTGAAACTTATCCCTTAAATTGTTTTAACTCCAATCCTTTTAAAATGGCTAGGTCTGATAAGTTCTGTTTGTGCTTAACCACAACCTTCAGCTTGGATGGAGTCAATGCAATTCAGAGTTCCATAATTGCTCATGCTCCTCACTTACTTCCTCCAACAGCAAAACATCCAAATAACACTCCCCCACAACCCACGGATATATGTGCTCTTTTTTTGTTACTGAAAATTGAAATCGACCTAAGTTCTGGGAAAATTCTATTGCCATGGCAATTTGAAGAAGAGACAACACACAGCCCTAAATGAACATTTGCTCTGTCTCTACCACATAATGCCGTCGCACAAATACTAGGTTTCATAAGGAGTTGCTGGTGTAGAAGAAACAATCCACTCCTGTATGAAAGGCAAGCTCCTCTTAGCAAAGGAAGAAATTAGGACACCTTGTATGTGCTGCTGCCACCTGGGAGTGGGTCCTTGACACAGATTCAGGAGACGGTATAAGTAGAAAAGAACTGTAAAAAATACTATTTTTAATCAATTATTTAAAAACAACTTTATTGAGGTATAATTTACTTATCATAAAATTCACCCACTTTAGGTGTACAACTTAAGGATTTTTCGTAACTCTAGCAAGTTGCGCAGCCACCAGCACAATCTAGTTTTAGAATGTTTATCTCCATCACCTCTGTAAGATTCCTGGTGCCCATTCACAATGACTAATTCCTGTTCTCAGCCCCAGCCTCAGGCATCTATGAATCTATTGTCTGCTCGCTTACATTTCCTATCCATTTAAGATAAGAAAAAGAAATCTAAGGCTGGTTCATACAAGCAGAAGCATACTATTTACTGAAGAACCTACTGTGTCAATAGTGTTAAAGATTTTCAAGGGAATGCAAGGGAATCTTGGGCACCAGGCATGTCTGCTGAGTTAGAACAAAGTCAGTGTGATCTTTAAGATTTAATTATCTCTCCAGTTAGAGATAAGAGACTTACACAGTTACAAGGGATTTTGATAATGAAAGAATACTGTCTCAAGCTTTGTTATCTTAACTAAGAAAATATCTCTATGTCCAAAGTTAAAAAACAAAAAACAAAAACAAAACTTTCAAGTAAAGGAGTAAACTCCCAACCATTCCTATAAAATTCAGTTAAATATCACTAAGTTTTTGCGTAGGAGACATTAGAGATACACCATTTCCTTAAACAAATTATATTTCAATAGGATTGAAATAAAAAAAAATTCCCTCAGATTTAAGGTGGGCTGTTTTCTTCAAAGTTCTTATATGTATATTATTCTAATATATTTTAAGGACAGTCAAATATGAAAATATCACATTTTGCATTTTCATATTTTTGGTTGACAACATACTTTTCTAACCACTTACTTCCTTCTTCCAGAATCTGTGTGTTAAGAATGCTTTAGCTTTAGGTCTGTCTTGCTTACACCCTGATTTCCAGGTATCCTCACATCTGGAAGGAACACCGTCTTCCCAGAAATGTATTAAGAATTTACAAGAATCTCTTTCATATTTGAAAGAGAAAACTGTTCTGTTGAGTGATGATGAAATATTTTTTTTAAAACCCTCTAACTTAGGACTCTAAATTTGGGGAAATCTGTGGCACTCTGTCAACTTGCAATGTTGGTCACAAAAACTTAAGAAGTTATTTTATTCTACTTGTAGGAAACTGGTATTTGTTTTTGTTTTTTTTTTTTAATTCCCTGCATTAATTAAAACAAATCTTAGCCTTGTGTCTTTTATGGGTTAGGCATTTCCTGGGCCATACAGTTGGAATTACCCCATGGCAGTTACTGAAGGTGGAACTTCTGGAGAAAACAAGTACCTTCAGAAATAAACATATTGCTAGTAGCTTTCCTAGGTTTTTGAAGCAAACGGGAAGTCTGCACTACTAACGTAACCAGAAGGCAAAGCTTTAAGTTTGGGTCTTAGGGTTTACTGAAGGCTGTGGACTCCTGTTGAAGAACTTGCAAAGCAAGTGTGACTTGTGTCTGTCTGAAAAAAAGACTGATTGGATGAGTTGCTAAACGCTAGAAGCTTCTCAGATTCCGTGTCCACCCTCTGAGTTGAGAGAATGCAAGGGAAATCTTAAATGGGAACTTGCCACATTCTTGGAGTAGATAATTTAAATGTAAAAAATCTGGCCGCAGGGTTGGGGGAGGGGAATTCTGGGGCTAAACTAATGTCTACAAAAAGAAAATGCTAAATAATAGCAAGGAAGGGATTGTAGGAAGGCAAGACTGGAAATGGTCTTCTGTTAGCTTTCAGTGATTCAAACAAGGTTTCTGCTTTGTGTGTAACGGGCACGGAGAACATGAGCAAAGGCAGAAAGATCTTTCTCTCCACAGTCGGTCCAGCTTCCCAGTTTTCACTAATTCCACTTTCAGTGGGAAGAGATATTCCATCCGCAGGAAAGCAAGATACTATACATATATATATGTAACTATATATATAACTATATATATATAGTTATTTATTCTTTAAAACAAACTGCTGCTTTGTCCTTTCAAAAGAAACCTCGTTCTCTGAATTTCCCCCAGGTCCGCCGAGCGACCCGCAGAACTCCTGGTACTTAGCTAAAGCTCATTAAAGGATGGATTTCCCCATCCACTCTCCAGCCAGCACCTCCTCAGAACCCGGCAGGTACAGGGTTTGCGAGCGGGAGAAGTCTTGCACAGGAAGCTATGAAGGCACACCAAAGTGAGTCCCAAGTCGTTGTGCGTTAGACCAAGGAAAGGGAACAGGAGGGAAACCAGCCCCGCCCTGGGACTGGGAAGTCTACATTCCTGCAGCTGCAAGGTGGCGGCTGCTTTATGGTTTTGTCCTTCCCCCAAAATATACTCCAGTGAGCAGAGATTTTTTTTTCGGAGATGACGAAATGTCCTACCCCCACCCTAAAAAGAAAAGGAAGCCGCGGGGAGGGGGATCGAGGAGGACTTGCAACCCCTTTGCTTCACGTAACTCCAGCCCCTCCCCTTTTTCCCCGTCTACCCTTTTCCACTCGCTTCCCATCCCTCCCCCCACCCATTCCCCCCAAAAGTTGGACAACCGCAAAGGAAACCGAAAAAAGTTCTCCAGCCCCAATCCTGGCGGGGGATCAGCATCTCTTTTGTTCGCGGCGAACCACAGGCCCCCTGACGTCACTGGGAGCCCCGGCCAATCGGCGCGCGGTCGGCGGCGGCCGCAAGAGGGGAGGGGGCGGTGGGGCGGGCCTCTCCTCCCCGGCTCCCTGGGCCTCGCGGGGGGCGGGAGGGGACAGTCCCATATAAACCCCGGCTGTCCGGGCTCGTCCGCCCGCGCCTGCTGCGCTGTCTAGGGGAGGGAAGGGAGTCCCAGGCGCGAGCCGGGACCTGCAGCCACAACTTCTCGCCCGCCCTCTCCTTCCCCTCTGTCCCCCTACCCGTCCCCTTCTCCAGCCTCTGGCCCCTACCTTCTTTAAGGCGTCAGTCCCCCAGGAGGAACTGGGAAGGAGTCCTCCCGCAGGTTTCGAAGACAACTAGGTGGCGACTTGCCTCCTGGTGAGGGCGTCCCTCCCCGCACCGTCTCGAGATGCTCTGGGGTCCGGGGCTCGGGCTCCGGCTGCTGCTGGTCGTCTTGTCCCTGGGGACAGAGGTGTCCGCCTGGAGGGGCAAGAGACAGGCTCAGCAAATCATTCAGCCCCAGTCCCCGGTGCCTGTCAGCCAAAACAAGCGTGAGTATTGACTGCGGGCTGAAACTGGCTGGCTGTCGCAGGGATGGGACCGTAAAGCCAACTAAAGTTGTGGCTGAAGTTTTGCGCGCGCGCGCGCGCGCGGAGGCTGTGCACGCCTTAATGAGAGAAACCGGCTGTGGACACAAAAGACATTGGTTTGAGCAGGCTGGTTCTGAGGGCCTAGGATAAGATAATACTCCGGAGGACAGGGGCTCTGCGCTGTTCTGCTGTGCTCTTATCAACTCCACACGTTCAGGTCGTCTTCCTGTGAACTCATCAAAGCTTTTCTTTAAAGAGAAAAATAATTTACGCCTTTAAATTTTCATTTGGGTTTACTATGGTCTTTCTTATTTTCTCTGTTACTAAATAGCTTGTTACATATTTTCAAAATGGGGTGGGAAGAGGGCAGCTACATAGCTGTGTTGCTCCTAACTTTAAAAGCGAGGTAATTTAGTTCATTCACATTGCCGCAGGGCCCCTCAGGAGCCTTCTGGAAGAACGGAGATCAGATTGGAATTCCTATTCCAGTTTTCCAAAGACACACCCTCCCTTTGCCTTGGCTAAAGGAAAGTGCTTAAAGTTGCTTTCTTGCAACCCAAGAAAAGCATAGAAGTTTCTTGCATATTTTAAAATGGGATTGCAGTTATCTGCTTTTCAAAATGTTTCCACTTCTTTGATGTAGACCCCTGGCCAGATGGAAATGACATCATTGTATAACTTTTAGCTAAGTTAAAAAAAAAGTGAAAAAAGGAATACCTAAATATCTACGTGTACAAATTGTGGTTAACTCTTTAAATAACTAGTTTTACATTTTAGTGGAATATTGCTTTTAATTCTCCTCATGTTCTGGAGATTAACTTATTTTTTCTATGTCATTGTTTAGGCTTGTCAATTTAGTTGTGCAAGGAAATTCCATAATCTGGAAAAAGCAGGGATGCAAATGTAATAACTTTTTGTTCAATGATTTACAGTTGGTTGTTTCGACAATGGGAATCACTATCAGATAAATCAACAATGGGAACGCACATACCTGGGCAATACCTTGGTTTGTACCTGTTATGGAGGGAGCCGAGGTTTTAACTGCGAGAGTAAACCTGAACGTAAGTGGTGGGAAGCCTGCTGGTTAGTGTCTTGTAGTAAATGGAGGAGCGATGCTTGTTAATAAACTTAGCAAAAGTACATGCACCATTTTTTCAATGGACCCATCATTTTCTCTTAAAAACATTTAATAACTGCTACTTTTGCTTTTCACATGTTACCTTTACCTTTAAAGCGAAAGAACAAATGTATTTCCAAGTCGTTCCTAGAGTCTTCTTTTTGTGTTACTCTCCTGAAGATTTTGATTAAAAAATCAAAGATTTTGCATATTTTCCTTTCAAAACACTTACTTATAAGATTTTAATTTATTAGAAAGTATTTTTAAATCTAAAATTATAAGATTATGGGCCAGAAAACAATTTGGGCATTATATTGTAATTTTTTTAACACAAAGCCATTAATCACTTCAAAGTTCTCATTCTCTATGACCATTGATATGTTTCCTGTAAATTATGGCAACTTGCACAGAGAAGGAGCAGGGATGAGGCTAAAATGGAAATAGTAGGATTGAAAAGTGACTGTGCCTGGTGGGGTTGGAGCTCTTCAAATTGTCTGCTTTTTATGCGGACCTTTGTTTGACTTTGTGAGTGAGCAATCTGAATCTGAAGTCCTTCCTTCACCGTCTAGCCAGTCCTAAGGTAGTGCTTCATATGGCTTTCTTCTAGGGCCTGAGACTCTTTCACAATAGAAATTAATTTACAGAAAGTTAGGGAATTTGTCAAAGGTCAAAAGTTGAAGATTTATTAGAGCCTAAGGTACAATTTAGGTCTCCCACTTAACTTTTTAAGAACTTTTCGCTGTATTGTGTTGCTCATAAAATTGAAAAGTGAGTTCTCCTTTGGATGTGATTAGTGCGATAGGCAAGCTTTTACATATGTGAGGTTCACGTGGACTCTCCTTCTCCCCGCAGCTGAAGAGACTTGCTTTGACAAGTACACTGGAAAAACTTACCGGGTGGGGGACACTTATGAGCGCCCTAAAGACTCCATGATCTGGGACTGTACCTGCATCGGGGCTGGGCGAAGAAGAATAAGCTGTACCATTGCAAGTAAGAAAGACATTCTATAAAATGATGCTAAAATACCATAAACAAGAATTTCTCCATTACTGTCACTGTCACGTTCTGTTATCGATGACTGGATAGTTTTAATTTTGAGATTTACTCACCCTCAGTGACCAGGTACCCTTATGCGGTCACCCAACTGGTTCCTGTGCTTCTGAAAGATGTCTCTGAGCACAGGTAGAACCAATGTTTAGTCAGCGTGTGTTTAAGTGCATGTGTGTGTATGTACATAGTGTAACCAAGTGGTTCTCCTGGGTTCCACTCTAGTAACATGTGTTTAAGGCAGTTGCCCATTTTACATCACCTGGACCTCTTCAAGCCAGACTGATCATGTGATTTACTCTGCAGTGATTGGGAAGATGGCTGTGAAGAGTGAACCTCCTCTTGTGTGGACTGCCCTTGTTTATAATGCTGAGATCTCTTGCACCCCACACAAGGAGTCTGGTTTCTTTGTGTCCAATAGTTTATACCCAGGAAGTGGATCTCTCTATTCCCAAGGATAATGTGGTAGCCTATCAGTGTTTCCAAGATACTTTGGGGACTGAGTGGACTCTCATCAATTTTAGTTTATTTAGTTGAGGTGCTCTTTCCAGTATGATTCACTGTGTTCCAAATAGATTCTGTTAACATAGCGTTTAGTTTTGTTGATCCATCCTTTAAGTATAAGTCACTTCAAAGACTTCTGTCCAAAAGAACAAATCAGTCAGTCCCCTGTGAATAGGCCCGACTGCTTTTCCCATACTTAATGTTAGGGTTTATCCAAATTTATTGGCAAACGCTAAGAGTCAGTGGACCATAGTGTTTACAATCTAGTGGATAGTTCAGCCTTTGGATGTGTTATCCTGTTTAACAGCCTAGAAAAGTACCTGGATTTTCACATTTGATAAGTACACCTCTCTTTGCTTTCTGCCAAAATGACATTTCTAACCTAGGCTAAAATACAGACTCTCCTAAGAGCTGAAATACTATACACAATATGGCTTTTTCATTGAATTAGTCTCAGGCTCAACCTGCTGTGTATGTGACGAGGCCATGCCCGCCAGCCTTTCTTTTCTGCTTCAGGACCCAATTTCCTGTGATCCCTCTGGGGAACCAGGATTTATGACCTCTTTCTTTGCCATTCAATTTTCTCTGTGGTTTCCCATTGTGTTTAAACAAAACATTTAATTGAATGACCCCAAGTGACCAGACCTGTTAACTTTTCCCCTGTCTCTGATGGGAAAGCTGTTCTCTGCGTCTTTACTGTGGCTAACCTAAGTACCTACTCTGGGTAGAACAGGAGACCTATTCTTTTTTGTCTTAAACGTTTTCTGTCCCACTCTCTTTAACATTTTTTAAATCTTGAACAGACCGCTGCCACGAAGGGGGTCAGTCCTACAAGATCGGTGACACCTGGAGAAGGCCGCATGAGACTGGTGGTTACATGCTCGAGTGTGTGTGTCTTGGTAACGGGAAAGGAGAATGGACCTGCAAGCCCATAGGTGTGTGGCTGCTACCGATGAAGGAGGGTGGGAATGCATGAAGTGCTGGGTTGAACCAAGCTCTACTTGGACAAGGGGTCTGAATTGCAGTTTTAAAAAATGGTGAACTTGGAATTTTATTTTAAATAATGAAATGTTTTAGCCCTGGCTGGTGTGGCTCAGTGGATTAAGTGCTGGCCTGTGAACCAAAAGGTCGCCGGTTCAATTCCCAGTCAGGGCACATGCCTGGGTTGTGGGCCAGGTCCCCAGCTGGGGCCGTGTGAGAGGCAATAGACAGGTATATCTCTCACACATCGATGTTTCTCTCCCTCTCTTTATCCCTCCCTTCCCCTCTCTTTAAAAATAAATAAAATCTTTTTAAAAATTATGAAATATTTTATAATCCTTAGTTTTAAAGAATCAGATCAAAAAGTACTCACCTGTATGTAAGTCTTAGGTTTATTTCAAAAGCACAAGATAGAATTGAAAGATTTAGGAGGAAGTAATTTCTTTTGTTTAACACCTAATATCAAATTTTCCTTGGTCAAGATGTAAGTTATTTAAAAGGAAAAAAACGATACTTTTGACATTTTTATTAGAACACACTAGACTGAAGCATAAAATTATGTGTGCTCTGTCAAACTTTAGGTTTTTGGTTTTTTTTTTACCAAAATTGTTGAGTTTCTTTTGATCTCAATCCTTAGTTGCTTCTCTAGATACAAATTTGAAATTTTCTATCTATTTTAATCTAGTTATTGTTCTGTAGTTCGGAGACTTTTATTTTCCTTTGTGTTGTGGTTGTTTTTATAGAGATCCAATTTTTAAGGGCTTTCTTGTCATTTTTCAGGCATTCATAATTGGTCATCCGTAATTAAATTGGAATTTTGCGTATTTAGTTTCCCCCAGACCGGAGACATACATAGGTTCTTTTCCGTTAAAAATGCCGGTGTGAAGAAGAATGGCGCTGGCTGAAAATACATAGTCCGTGTACTTATGTACTTATTAGGGGAACAGAGTCTCTGCCTGCCAACTCAACTCGAGCTTTCTTTCGCTTTGGTTACCATGTGCGTAGTTACAGGGCATGCCTTTCTTTTTGAACAGAGTACCACTTAAAAAAAATGTGGCTGGATTTTTGCTTACACACACACTTTAAATTACAGGGAGGCTGCACAATTTGAAATAACTTTTTCCCCCCTGTTTGGCGTCCACATTTTCCTACAGCTGAGAAGTGTTTTGACCATGCTGGTGGGACTTCCTATGTTGTCGGGGAGACCTGGGAAAAGCCCTATCAAGGCTGGATGATGGTGGATTGCACTTGTCTGGGAGAAGGCAGCGGACGCATCACCTGTACCTCTAGAAGTACGTTTTAGGTGTTCACGTTAAGATGAGTCCAGGGATTCTTTTCTGGATTCCTAGAGCGCATTGTGATGGGATGTCATTTGGAACACACCCAATACACCAACGTGCTTTGGTAGCTTTTGGATGTCAAGAAAAATTCCATAACAAACTTATTCTGCTTCTTCAAAGAAGACTAAATTTAAAAAAAAAAAAATCTTAGTTCATTAAAGATGGAGACTATCCGATACAAAGAAAGAAACTTAATATTCATTTAAGTGCCAAATGGGTTGTGGACCTGAAGATTAGTTGCAAATGTTTGCTCTAAATTATTCCTGGGATATTTTCAAAGTACTAAGAGCAAATCATTAAAATAACATGCACACGCACCTTTGGGCGCGTGGGTGCTGCTGGCGTGACATGGATCACAGTTCTAGAGCTTTAGGGTTCCTTTCATGTTCTACGTTGAAATCATAAGCAGGAATGATGGAGTTAAAAAGTGTTTATCCCACTGGTTGAAATGATGAGTCTGCCATGAGGTTAAGGACAGTGTCTCCTACTCCAAGTCCTAAATAAGCTCAGGGTGCTAAAGAAGCAGGCCTCCGCCAGCTTTTCTGCTCCTTGTAAGGCTGCCTCAAGGCCTTACTTGCGGCCATAGGGGTTCAAGACTTCTTTTTGTGAAAGTTCAAACTAATAGCAACTGCAGAGTTTATAGAAGCAAAATAGCCATTAACTATGCATGTTATAAATACATTTAAAATGAAATCTAAATATTTTGAGCCTATTTTATTTATGTAGCTTAAAATGTTTAACCATCTTAAAATATGCATCATCCAGATTTGAATTCTTTGCTAACAAAAAATAAATCTCTCATGGAAAGTAATAATGATTCTGTCCAAATCTTTCCCAGGAATTTGATGGTTCATTAGATTTCTTTGCATTTACAATGTTATTATGAACATCAGACTTCCAAGACCTTGGTGGTATTTTTTTTTTTCTTTGTGGTAATGTTTTTAGCTTAAGACAAATGAAATGTCTGACTCAAACTCTTACCTGTTACTTAAGACTCATAATAGCAAGTTGGGAACAGCCGCTCAAAGAAAAGTCACTTATTTTATGAAATTTTTTAAGTCTACTTTGTACAAGATGGTGTAGGGATGCAGAAATGAATTGGATTTTAGATGAACTTTCAAAGAGCACCGAGTATGTCAGGGAGCTGAGAAAGGCTTGTGTAGCCATCTCTCACAAAGTACAATATTGAGGACTTCAAGGTAACTACTGAAAATGGGAGCTTCAAGGGAAGACAGTCTTTTTAGCTGAGCACTTGGGGAAAAGCTGTAACCAGCCATAGTACTTTCCTTTAGACCTCTGTTCTGGTGGGAGATCAATGTGGGTTTGTATTTGCGTGAATTTTGCATCAGCTGTCCCATTATTTTTCTCCTACCAGAGCAGTCATTTTCTGACTCACAAACAAATCAAATCCTCTATACTCACATTATAGCATATGGGCAAAGCCGGATTATAATTGAAACAATCTATTTGCCAGACAATTGAGCACAAAGACTAATGGTAATTTGGTTATAGGATATCATTTTACAATAATAGTCCCACTTTTCCACTTGGAGAGTTAGCACTGAGCAATTCAGGAAGCCATTTTGTTAATCATTTTAAAATAGGTGTGTAGGGGAAAGAAGAGAACATATTAGTCAGAGAAGCTGGTGTCCCCAGAATTTTTTATCAAGCAGATGAAGAAAGAGATGCTGCTTCTCTTTCTAGGTCCTTTGGGGCCTCTCCCCCAGACTTTCTGAATCCTACTTGCCTCCTTACTGTTCCTAGTTTTCTAAACAAAGTTCCCCATTGAAGGGCAGGCCATACAGAACAAGTGCTGGGAGAGCCTGAGAAGGAAAGACAAGGCCAATAGAAAACCAGAGAATGAATTTGGTCAAAAGAACATTGGGGAAACTCTAAAAAATGTTAGTGAATGAAAGATGATAAAAAAGTATTTTGGCAAACAGAGAAGTGGAACTAGATTAAATCAGATAGCTCTTGCTGGTGGAACCAACCCAATCCCATCTTTTGGAAGTTTAACATGTGTGGAACCACAGCTGAATGGGAACATATCATAAATAATAACATACTGTGCTTTAAACTGCTGTGTGTGTGTTAAAATAGGTATGTATATTTTAAGTTTCAGTTGAGCGTGTGCCAGGCTTGACCTGACTTACACATATTCAAATGCCTCCTTTCTAACGCAGACAGATGCAACGACCAGGACACCAGGACGTCCTACAGAATCGGAGACACCTGGAGCAAGAAGGACAACTGGGGGAACCTGCTGCAGTGCATCTGCACGGGCAACGGCAGAGGGGAATGGAAGTGTGAACGGCACGCGTCCGTGCAGACCACCGCCACCAGTGAGGCCCAGAGGGAGCAGGGTGGGAAAGGGGGGAGCGTTGCCAAAAATATTTCTGCGAGGTCCCCTTTCCCCTGACATGCTGTTTGAGGGTGGCTTGCAGTGCTTCAGCCAGTAAGCTGAGTTCGTTTATAGATTGTTGTTAAAGCTTTATTTAATGTTAACTTTTAAATTATATGAAAATGAAATAAAAATGGATCTTAGGGGGGAAAACAGTTTTAGCCCCAAGAGATTAAATTGATGTTTAAAAAAAGGCTAGAATCATAAAATCTACACAATTTATTTACATATATAGGTATACATATATTTATATATGTACACATTAGCTACACACCTACATATACATGTATGTGCATTTGGAATATCTAAAGTGCATTTTAATGGAAGTGAGAGTTATGATGAGTTATGATTAGTTGATTCTTCTTTTTGGTAAGCGGAAAAAAGTACATATGTTCTATTTTCAAAATGGAATACATTTTCTTTGTCTGACATTTGGCTCTTTTTTTAGTGGGAACAATCCTTTACCATGTTCCCATTCTCCAGCAAAACTTGTATTCCATAAAATAATGCGCAGCCGTTTTCTTTATGTATTGGTATTAATGATTTGAGAAATTTATGGAGGCCCAGAGATGGGAATGGATGACACAGTATCTAAGTATTCTTTAAAAAGAAGTTTTAATTGTTTCTGGTATAAGAAAAAGATCCTTGCGTTGTAGTTTCTTTTGTAAGAATCAGGAGAGAGCAAACAAGCAATGGTGTGTACTTCTGTTATTATTCGTAAGGTGTTTGATTAAGTTTTCACTATGTCATGTGCTAGTCTTATTGCTTAGCCTCTTAGCAATCAGTCATTTACCTAAACATCTTAATTATTTGCTTGGATTTTTTTCCTTTTGATGGGTTTTCATGTTACTCTGAGCACTTATGAAGGTGAACAAGATTAGATTTAATATTACCTTTGAGTTATTTGGCTATTATGAGTAAAATTGCTAACCCCAAAAAGAAACAACTACAAATATCAATCTACTAAAGAGTTTAATTTAAAAGGGTAATCAAGGTTACATAGGGGAAGCATTCAATAAATGTTACCTACGTTATTAGTATTATTAATATTACATGGAAAAGTTTCCATTATTCAAAAAAGTCTGAGAAGCACTGGATTAAGCAAAATGGAACCTACTTGGACAGGATGTTTATGTTCATTTGCACTGCGACTCTCCCAGGTGGGGTGTATGAGTGCGGATGCCTTATTTCCCCAGTATGTGTGATCCCGGGACCCGCTGTCTGTGAACTGTCTTTGACTTCTACTCAGGGAGATGCTGACGTCAGTCTGCCAGCTGTTCTAGCATCAGTTCTGGCTCTGCCCCACTGTGGGCCTGGCCTTCAGGGGAATAGATTTCCAAAAGTTTAAAGAAAAGATCCCCACCGTCTGTTGTGTCCTCTTGAAAAGAAAGGTTTTTAAGAGAATTGATTGGTTTGAGAAAAAAACACAAGACATGCACAGATTATCCTAAGAAAATGTGGAAGGTAGGGCAACTTCTAGAGAATCCACATGTGCTGAAGAGCCCGTAGTCACGCAGAGGACAAGGGGTCTGCTGCAGAGTGGCGGGGACTTCTCAAAACAAGGTCAGAAAGAGAAGTGCTCAGGTATATTTGGGCTTACAGAAGCTGCCAAGAGAGGAGGGGTGAGGTAGATGGTTCCAGGTGAAGGGGAGAGGATGAGGACAGCACAGGGCACACCAGGGAATGATGAGTAAGTAGCTAGGTGAGACGAGGCACAGAGCGAGGCAGTGGTCAGAAGTGAGCTGGAATGGGAGTTGGTGTGAACAGCGGTGAAAGCATGGACTGTGAGCTGCCTGGAGGAGTGAGGAGCTGCTGAAGGTATTTGCTCTGCTGAGTGGGGAAATAATGCCTGTGATTTGGAAATAATAATCCCTGTAGCTCCAAATGAGCTGGTAGGTAGAGACGATTTGGTAGACTTTGTGGATTGTTTCCTAGGCTGGGTGCAAAAATAATGGAGAATGGGAGGAGCATTTCTTTGTAGTTTCAGGTCAGTAACAACATGGATTTCAGACTGATCTGTACCGGACCCCAAAGATCCCAACTTTAGGAAACAGTTATCTTCTCTGGCCCAACTTTGCGATTTTTCTCTCATGTGCTTAGGATCTGGCACTGTCACAGATGTCCAAATGGCCATTTTCCAGCCTCAGACTAACCCCCAGCCTGCTCCATACGGTCACTGCATCACAGACAGCGGTGTGGTGTACTCGGTGGGGATGCAGTGGCTGAAGACACAAGGAAATAAGCAGATGCTTTGCACTTGCCTGGGCAATGGAGTCAGCTGCCAAGAGACCGGTATGCATTATCTTTTCAAAAGAGTGGTATTGATACTGTTTTTATTATTTAGTTTTTGAAAGGCAATACATTCATTTACCAAAAAAGTGTAAGACAATAAAACAAACATGAAAAGGTTATAATTTTATCCCTAGTGATAACAGCCAGGATTGACATTTGATATTTTCTTCCACTCTTTTTAATCTATGTATTTTCTTTCCTGAAGTGAAGATTAAACTGCTCTGTATTATTTTTATTTGTCTAAAGTGTTGTTACAAAAGGGTAGCTTTCTGAATAACTAATCATCCATATTTTATACTCCAAATCTCAAGTTGCTGGAGCTTTTTAAACTTCTTTTAACAACCTAATGCCTCTCTTCTGGCCTACAGAAGTGGTAGTTAGTAATTATAGCAATAATAATTGGTGCACTTGACTTTTCCCCTAGAATAGTCTCATGTGTTAATGCTTATGCCATCAACAGAATCAGGCATATTCCTCCAGTATCCTTTGAGCAGCATCTTTAATTAACCTGTATTAATACAGCTTTACAAGTGGGGAAACTGAGGCATGGTAATAGAGGTGGTAGTAAAGGATGTCAGCAGAGAAACTTACGTGTTGCTCTGTCTACTTCCTGAGTAATGCATTTTTGGCTGAAATTAGCCAGATGATCATCTCTCTTTGTCGTACACGCTCAGTCTCCTGTTTAAGCTATAAATTAACAGCTACCAGGGGCATACATGCAGCTCTGTTTACCAAGACCTTTTTGGTTATGCTTGTAGCTGTAATGCAAACTTACGGTGGCAATTCGAACGGGGAGCCATGTGTCTTGCCATTCACCTACAACGGCAGGACTTTCTACTCCTGCACCAGCGAAGGGCGACAGGATGGCCATCTCTGGTGCAGCACGACTTCCAATTATGAACAAGACCAGAAATATTCTTTCTGTACAGACCACACTGGTGAGTGTCCCCGGGGGGAAACCCAGCAGTGAGAAAGAGCCACTTCTCATGCCCTGTTGTTATCAGTCGGCAATCCAGCCATTAATCTTGAGGCTGCACAGGAAGTATCACTTTTCTGTAGTCCAGACCCAAGAGACGTGGTGCTAATTTAACAGTTGAAGATCCTTCCATGGTCCCTAGTCCTCTTGGAAAATGACAGCAAGGGCAAAGGCTGCCAGTTCGTTTATTTCTGACACATCAAGTTATGATGGGATTAAAGATACGTGCATGTTAAAAGCAGCATGTGATCCCACAGGGCTGAAGAATACAGAGGATGGATGACTGTTTTTGCTTCTCTTCTGGTTGCAACTGCTTTTTCAAAGTGACCATTTGCTTTTTTTTTTCTATGGGAAAGGTGAGAGCGAAAATGAAGGTGAACACACTAAGGAAGCTTAGGACTATATTATCAGACATCTTTAATTCCAAGACAGACTGTGAATGAGCTGCAGAGGCCGGGCTCTCTCAGAACCTTTGCGTAGTCATTCCCTGCTCTGCCTTGGAAGGCTCAGTGGTAATGTTTTTCCTCCTATTTGTGTGTTGTTCTGGGCAGTGTTAATTCAAACGCGAGGTGGAAATTCCAATGGTGCGCTGTGCCACTTCCCCTTCCTCTTCAACAACCACAACTACACTGACTGCACCTCTGAGGGCAGGAGAGACAACATGAAGTGGTGCGGGACCACGCCGAACTATGACGCCGACCAGAAGTTCGGGTTCTGCCCCATGGCTGGTAAGATGAAGCCCTTATGGCGTGAGGCCAAACAGTGTCCACTTTACCCCTACTTTACCCATTAAGACTTAGTTTTGAGATTAGAAAACAACTTTGTGATACAATACATATAGGTAAATTATATAGTTATTTGTATAATTTAAAAAACCCATTGGTATAATTTAGAATCCAAAAATATAAATGAAGCAGAAAGACTCTTTAAAATGCCTGGACATTTAAATTTTGCACAAATATGTCTTTTGCAAAGAGCACACAACTGAGTAGCTTAAAATATTTCAAACGTAACTGTCTGTGATGGCCACAGACCTACAATATCTACACAGGATTTTGGATTCACTGGCATAAGGTCTATCACTTATTAAATACCAAAATGGCAAAAACTGTGTTTCCTGACAAGTAAGGAATCTTTCTCTGAAAGAGGGGTGAGGGCCCTCGTTTGTATGAATGGAGAAAAGGGAACCAATACCTTTTATTTGTTTTCAAATCTCAAGAACCTCATAACTACATTTGATTTTCCAGTTGTAGAATCAAGAACCTGTACACTGTATTGTCAAGTGGGATTATAAGGCAACAAAACATAAGGGAAAAAAACAACTTAGGCTTACTTTTGTTTTTCTCATTTCAACCAAAGAGAATGTTGCATTTAGAAGAAAAACACACTTGGAGTTTACGATTCTATCCTCGTACCCATAGCTTCCCTTTGAGTTAGAATAAACTGGAACAGTAGTCAAATCCAGACTTCTAGAATAAAGCAAACCCTTTGTGTGAATGTGTAGGTATCATCATGGTTTGACATCCCCTAACCTTTCCTGTAATAACTTCCTACAAACATACCTTATCTCTGAACTATGCTTTCCTCTCTGGGACTCAAGACCATTCATCTACAGAGCAGCCCTGAGATTTCTTTGAGGCACATGAGATTCTTTCCAAGTGAGAGTTCTTAGGACACCAAACTGGACTGATAATTCTGCCTACCTTTCATGACCTTATGACCATTTTTTATCAAGCATGTGTTTCCCATCCATTTCTAAACAGCCCATGAAGAAATCTGTACAACCAAAGAAGGGGTCATGTATCGCATTGGAGACCAGTGGGATAAACAGCATGACATGGGGCACATGATGAGGTGCACATGCGTGGGGAACGGCCGCGGGGAATGGACCTGTGACGCCTACTCCCGGCTCCGAGGTATGCTTGCTGATGCCTGAAAACATTTGAGAGGACGAAGGGCACAGAGAGGGCGACTTTGATGTGAGAACTTATACTTAACCAGAAGTAGGAGAAAACATGCGATACCGTTCCGTGGAGCCTACTGTGCTGGATAAGTTCCACATGTTAGACAGCCAGTTAAGAAAAGCTGGCACCGCAGTTCTCTGGTTGTGAAACATTTCCAGGATGTGAAACGTGGGCTGAGCCAAAAAGATGACTTCAAAGGCTAGAACACCATCAGTTGATCCTTTAGTATTTAGTTGTGTCTTCGGACTCTTGTCTAGAAAAGTCTGAGTAATTTCTGTGAAGAAAAGAGACTTTGCTTTTCTAGAATCAGATCCTTGCAGATTCAGATTTAAGGAGACAAATATCTAGAGAGGCCAGTTCATTTGTCCAGATCAGTGTGCAGAAAATAGGGATACTGGTTTATTAAATCTGTTTTAGTTTTTCTATTTGTTTCCTTTGAAAATTAAAATATAGGTAGAACTCTGAGCTAATAAATAAATAAATAGTCCATGGAGCAGGTGTGCTGTCACTGGCCTGAATTTGTTCACTTTTTGTAGAAAACATTTTTGTGTGTTCAACGGGTCACATGATCCAGGAGCAATGAGAATTACATACGATGCTCCACAGAAAGGGACCCGAGTCAGAAGGAATGCAAACTGACTCCTCATTTACAGAGGAAGGAGCTGAAGTCCAAAGAGAGACAGTGATTTTCTCAGGACCTCTCTGGGAACAGAGTTTGCATAATTTTTTCAACTTTATGAGTGCTGTAGATACCATTTTTATTTCCCAAATCCCATTATCTCTCCACCCCCACCATTCCAGATGTCAGACCGTCATACCGTGCTGGCTGCTGTATACGAGTATGTTTAATCTTCCTCCCATTTATTGTAACAAGCAGAGATTTAAAGGGCATTATCAACTAAGCCAGAACTTTTCTGAAAGTAAAACACATATGTGTTCAAAAATTGCCTTTCCATAAAAAGGTGTATTTTACCACATTTTTCAGTGGTGTCTACTTTGACAATCATTTACGATTTTATAAGAGAGAGAATTTTTATGAGTGCAGAAATTGTATTACTAACTGAGCTTTGAAAGATGTTTATTCTATTTATTCTATGCCAGCAGAAAAGTTATTTTATTTTATTTTTAAGTATTTTATTCATTGTTAGAGAGAGGGGAAAGAGAAAGAGGGAGAGAAACAGCAATGTGTGGTTGCTCCTTGTATGCCCCCTACTGGGGACCTGGCCCGAAACCCAGGCATGTACCCGGACTGGGAATTGAACCTACGACCCTTTGGTTTGCAGTCCAGCACTCAATCCACTGAGCAATACCAACCAGGGCTAGAAAAGTTATTTTAATGGGAGGTCTTGATAATTAAGTGGAAGGAACTGTGTGTTTTGAAAAGCATAGGGTTTGTTTGTTTGTTTGTTTTGTTTCAAAAGTTCTCCACACATCCTACTGTTTCCTAAATAGATCAATGCATTGTTGATGACATTACTTACAACGTGAATGACACATTTCACAAGCGCCATGAAGAGGGACACATGCTGAATTGTACCTGCTTCGGCCAGGGCCGGGGTAGATGGAAGTGCGATCCCATCGGTAAGTGGTCGTGCCTATCCAGATGGATTTGGCCACTGAGAATAGTTAGTGAGTTTCAAATAAGGAGAGCTGTTTGATATCACATGATCAAAGTTGGATTGAGACTTGCATCAAAGAGCTTTGCAAAGTCTTTCCTCTAATCACGGACCCATATATAATCTTGATATTGGCAGTCATCTCTTTTTGCTAAATTTGGTGACAAATACAGTTTTCTTTTAATTCAATGTAATTTGTTCTTTGGTTCTGAATCATACAGATAGTCCATGTTATGCAAGAGAACTTTCCTTTGCTGACTGTGCAATAACTTGAGCAAATGATGATGCCAGTAAATACCTCCCTCCAAATACTTTATTTTTCTTGGTTGCCCTTTACAATAGATCTAAGCAAATGGTGAAGGTTGAGCCTCAAAAGAGCTGTGTTACCAGCTTTAAGGTAGCCCATTAATGCTCCTTTACTAAAAGAGACAGGTTGCTCGCTAAGAAAACAAACCCATCAGGTACTCTAGTTTGCTGGACCCGAGATTTCCAAAGCTGAGAGAGAAGCCCAACAGGTTTCTTAGAAACTGCTCAGCATGTATTCACAATGCAAATCTAGCTCATTTATTTACATGTAAAATTAAATCTGCCAAGTTTTGAGAAAGTGTAAAGTAACATTTTGTCCTTATTATTCAAATGGTAAAACAGTTATAATATGGGTAAACTATAGCACTTTATTTTCTCAAATTAATGTTCAGCATATCAATATATACTGAATCTAAATCTTAAAATTTTTATTTAGAAATATTGTTCTTTTGGAAAACTAAGTATTCCTCCTGATGCATTTTTTTTACTGCTCATTGTTCTGTACAGTAAAATATTTGAACAAAATGGTTTTTTAACCGCATATATTTGCAAAGACAGTTGTAAGTTTCTGTTAAAACTAAGAATGAATGCTCTAACACCCTGAAAGTACATTTGTAGCTTTAAGTCTTTGAGGCTGCTTAGCCTTTACTTGTGTATATTTTAGACCAATGCCAAGATTCAGAAACACGAACATTTTATCAGATTGGAGACTCCTGGGAGAAGTACGTGCATGGCGTCAGGTACCAGTGCTACTGCTACGGCCGTGGCATCGGGGAGTGGCATTGCCAGCCCTTACAGACCTATCCAGGTAAGTAGCTCCATTCTTGCCAAGTGAGAAGTATAGACGAGCTTAGAAAAACAGGAAGCTCAGCATCGATGTCCGATACCTAACACTCGGATGCCCAAGTTGGAATGTCCTTCATTACCATCTTTTTCTTCTATCACCATCTAATAATCAACTGAATTTTTGACTAAAAGCATTTTCCTTTCTCCTCAGTCAAGTAAAAGGTGTGGAAGGCTGTGAACATGTGCTTAAATGTAATTTGTTTCTTAAAACATTCCATTAAGTTAAAACACTGCCTGATTTCATCTCACATCCACACCTGGGAATAGAAACCATAGAGTGAGCTATGCTGAGAGTAAAGGGTTAGAGTTTTGTGTTACGTTTCTTAACAGAGAAGCTGTATAGAGAAATTACATGAAATACATTATAGGGTCCGTGTTCATTCAGTTTTCCCTCTAGGCTCCTTTTTCGTCAAAATTTTCATTTGTGTGATCAATTGGTATGTGGAACAAAGTACTCTGGGTCGAGAATTGAGTAACTGGTCAGTTCTCCGCCCACACAGTGCAAACACTCTCTAATGTTTATTGCTGGGGCTTTTTCAGATCACAGCGCATCATCAGTAATGGTTTTATTAATTTATTTTTAAAAGATTGAATTTAAGTTCCACTGAGTGATTAATTATAAGAAAAGTGTTGGATTCTAAAAGTCTAATTTTTAGGCATCAACTGTTTGAGCACTACTGAAGTGCAAAGCCTCCTAGGCTTCCGTTAACTTTAGACTTAAAACATGGCCTACGTTCAGAAATAAAAAGAAAGATTTGTCAGGTCCTCAGAATCTGCCTGTGACAGAACTGAAGATTAAGTTAACTAAGTCCCTCCATAACGTGAAAAGAAATTGGCTATCCTGGGTAACAGGATATGAAACGATTTGGCCAAAGGCAGAAATCGGCGAGGCATGGTTTCCCTGCTCTGTCTCTGCTTCTAAAAAGAGGCATGTGAAGCTTCACTCGTTCTACAGATGAAGAAGTTTCTTCATCTGTAAAATGGGGAGATTGCAGCTGCTTACTCTTCAAGTTCCTTCAGCCCTAACAGACTGACGATCTGATCCTGAATACCACCCACCCACGTACACTCTTCCTATGACCTTTGAAGAGGTCCTGCACGCCTCCAGCCTTAGGCACGGTCAGGGTGACTTTGCTTTACGCAGGTTCCCAGCACAGATTGGCCTGGCTCTAAGTTGTATTTCATGGTGAATTTGGGTATAAGAGTCATTTAAAAATTTTTTATTTAGTAATTTTTAAAACTATGGTTGCAGAATTACCATATGTTCAGAAAGTATAATTGTGGTTTTCTTCTTAATTATGCAGTCCAAGGATAGAAACTTCTAAGGGATCATGCTTTCGTGTTCCTATGTATATGATTGTTATTGGAGTGGTGTGACAATCTATTGAAAGCGATTTTCTTCTCACTGATTTTGAGAGAACTTTTTCTGACTTTTGAAATAAGCTTGTTCGTGTAGCTGCTGGCTGGAAGCATTTCTGTGGACATGTGAGCAGGGAAACTTAGGTGGGAGGGAATCCTCCTGTGCTGGACTCTTACCTGTTGACCTTGTTCCCAGTCTTTCGGAAGATTAACAGTCCAGCCCACTGAACGTAGAGGAGATTTAGGGGAGAGGGGGTTGGTGTTTCTCTTCAGCACACAGCTTGTCTGTGTGTCCAGCTTCCTCAGTAATTTGTGCCTTGCACATGGGCTTCTAAGAGTGGGGGCGGGGGGGAAGAAAGGGTAAACAGGTTACCCAGAGATTGTCTCTGAGCCTTGGCTCGTCTCTCCCTCCAGCAGAGGACTTGTTGAGTTGTTCAAACCAACAGAAGATAAGAGGCGTTTGGTTTGTCAGTAAACAACTGGGAAGGCACAGAGCTCAGCAAACTAAAGAGAGAAAAAAAGGACTGAGTTGCAAACCCATAAATGTTTAACTTCTCCAGGGTCACCTTTACTGGAAATTACTCATTTTAACTTTATTTTTAACTGGATTTTAAAGGACAGATTTGTATCATATCTTTACTTAACTATTTTACTGTTAGCCTGATCATATTGAGTAAGAGAGGGAGCAAAGTTTTTGCAACAGTGAGTAATTAATTGTTCATTTAGGTTAATTTAAAAAGTTTTACCTACTCACCAGTTTTGAAAGAATGATCAAAATTTTAAATCCAAATAATGCAAATGATGTCAGAATTTTCAGATTTTCAGTTTTCCAACCATATGTGGAGAAAGGTAGAGCGTAGTGGTAAGCAGAATTGAATTGACCTTACCCATAATGGACAAGTCAAGTCTCTACTTCCTGGGCAAGTGCGTGACCTCCCTTTGCCGTGCAGTGCAGTTCTCTTACAGGTGCGCTCCAGCACAAGCCTAACATTGAGAACATAGACCTTCAAAGCGGGCCTTAAAGTTTTGGAAAGAAAAGAAACTTCTGTAGGTTTGCTCCATCACTTTATTGTCCTCTTGGTAGCCATAGAAGCACAACTGGACGTCAAGGTTGGCAGTAAAGGTCATTTGTGTTGCCTTTCTAAAAGTTTGTTTTAATAGACATTTAACCATCATAAACTTTTTAAAACTAAAGACTGTTTTTCTTAGGGCTGTGTTAGGTTCACAGCAACATTGAAAGGAAGGTTTTTCTTAAACTTCCTGCCTCCACACATTCGTTAGCCTGTCAATGCCTTCACCAGAAGGGTGCATTTGCCACAGTCAGTGGACTTACAGGGAAACACCATTGTCACCCGAAGAAGTCCATGCTTCACATTAGGGATCATTGTTAGTGGTGTATATTCTATGACATCATAAACTTTTTGCCCTCAAAATTATGATCACCAAACTAAGTAAAACAGTAAACCTAAGTAAATGAGGTTATTGTAAGTAATAATCAGGTTATTGTAGCCAATTATTGTAAGTAATTTAAGGACACGATTCCTATATTGACTGATTTACATGGAAGTAGTACCTTAAATCATTACCTCTCTGAAATTTTGTTTCAATGTTTTTTTTAAATTTAAATTTTATTTTTATCTTTACCTGAGGATGTGCTTATTGATTTTAGAGAGAGGGGAAGGGAGGGAGAGAACATTGATTAGTTGCCTCCTGTACACACCCCAACTGGGACCTAACCTGAAACCTGGGCATGTGCCCTGACAGGGAATCAAACCTGTGACCTTTTGGTTTGTAGGACGATGCTCCAACCAGCTGAGCCACACCAGCCAGGGCTCAATGTTTATCTTTAAGAACTTATCTACATTTGTGAGAAGGTTCATGAACAGAAAGGGTGACTGAAAGAGGGGCATGGCATTGACTTCTGTCAACTGACTAAAACCAACATCCTGCCGTGTTCTGGGAAATATGTACCACTTTAGGATGGAAAAATGAGAGTTTTTGTACATGAATTTTGGAAATCATGTGGCTTAGAAATAGTTACATTAAATGAATGTAAAATTCAAAAAGTATTTGTTAGTCTTCAATCAACTTGAATTATTCCCAGTGTGAAAGTGAATATATTATTCTAGAACTTTTGTTTCTACACAGCTTTGCAAATTATATACTTTTTTTTGCTAGAGAAAACTTTATTTTCAAAGAGAATTTAACAGCAAAGATAATGAGTTTGAAAATCAATATATTATTTTCTAAGAGCTTTCAGAAAACCTAAATCTGTTAATCTGATGAAGTGTTTTTAAACACAAAAAATTTTGCTCTGTTTGACAGGGTGCCTGTTAGAATTCTTGAAAAGGTTATTATAAGAAACTTTATTTTTATTTCTAGTAATTTGAATGTTGATTGACATTAAAAAGATAGTATTTAGGAAAAAACTAGTGTTATGTTCTGCTAGCATAAATTATTCAGCTATTCATTATCCTGAATTGAGTCTACACCCTTAAGAAATTAATTCCACTTCCTTTATTTTCTTTTTAAAAAGAACTAAAACCATACTTATATTAATATGTGGAAATACTAAATTTAATATATCCTGTAAAATGTCATTTCAGTTGATAACTGCTTTAGAAAAAAAAAATTTCTCTTAATAATTTGACCAGGCCCTGGACAGGTGGCTCAGTTGGTTGGACCATTACCCCGATAAGTCAAGGTTGCAGGTTCAATCTCCAGTCAGGGTCGGGACACATGCAAGAATCAACCAATGAATATATAAATAAGTGGAACAACAAATCAGTCTCTCTCTCTCTCTCTGTCTCCCCCTCCCCCCTCAATCTTCCTCTCTCTTTTTCTCTCTCAAAATCAATAAAAAATAATAATTTGACCAAATACAGTATGATTTTAGAGTAAACTTACCACATAAAAATAAAGTAACATTTTCCCAAAAATGATAAAATGCTTAAATTGATGAGAAATAAAACTGTCTTTAACTAACACTCATGTCTATTTGCCTAAGAGTCTACCCTATTTAGAAACATATTTGTTTTACATCATGTCATGTGGCCTTTGGAATGTTGTTTTCTTCTTAGGTGGTAGGTTCATTCCTGATGCAAGCTTCCCCAAACCACAGCTTGCTTCAGAGAAGCTGAATATAATAAGTAAATGAAGTGTATAGTCAATATCACATTATTTGTGCTATGATAGTCTCAAATTTTCTTATAATTCTTACTTTGAAAATGGAGAAGAAAGTAAGCTAAGAGGCATTTTTTAAAAAATGTACTTATTTTATTTTTTAAAAAATGTAAAAGTTCTGTTGGCAGTTCTCAGGATAAACAATAATTTATCAGCTAAAAAAAGGATTTGTTACACTGATTTCCAATGTCAATATGTAAAAGCCTGATTTCAGAAAATTCTTACTATAGTCACATTTACTGATAAGCAAAACTGTCTTTAACGATGGCCATCCTTGTGCAGTAAATCTCAAGTTGAAGTGAGTGAATACTCAAGCATATCTCCCACTTTCATTTACAGGCACCTCTGGTCCCGTCCAAGTCATCATCACGGAGACGCCCGGCCACCCCAACTCGCACCCCATCCAGTGGAATGCTCCAGAACCCTCCCACATTACCAAGTATATCCTCCGGTGGAAGCCTGTGAGTATGCCACCCAGAGACTGGACACTGAGTCTCCCGAAATTAACAAATTCTCAAATTTTTTTTCAGTTTTTGAGCCAATAGATTTGAATTATCCATATAATGTTAATATTTATTTAATGACAGAACAATGTGACCAATTAATTGACATACAGATTTAGCCTTTTATGGTATGTAGAAAAATTTAGTTCTTTATGTTAGAAAGATCTTAGCAAGAACTTAAACATGGTAATGCTTAAAATTATTCTCCCCCCATATAGGAAGAGAAGCTAAAGTTTTCATACGTTTTACAACTCCATCAAAAGAAAAAAATTGTTGGCATCATTTTCATCATTTGGGAAAAAATAGCTAAATTAATATGTTTTTCTTTTTGCTTACTTTATAAGTGGTCATTTCTTAAAAACTGACTTTTGACCCTCTGCAGTTATTTAGATAGAAGGGAAAAATGCTGAGAGAGAGTATAGATGAGGGATGATTGTTTATTTAAAGAATCGTAATTTTCTAGTAAGAAATGTCTCAAAGTTGAAGAATCATAGCTAGAAGGATATTGATCTACCAAGCTTTAGTTTCTCTTACCTTCTCACACTTGCCCTGCTAAATCTCCAAAATTCTTGACTCAGAGTTTGAGAAACATTATTTTAAACACTGGAGAAAAATACTGATTTTTAATCACAACTATTGAATTCTAGCAACTAAAAAATATGAAATAAAACAAACCATTTGACCAACTCATGCAGTTGTATTTTAAGCTCTCCAGAAAAAAATTCAAACTGTTGTAATCATTCTTTTTCTTCTTTCTTCGTGCTTGAAAAGAGCCATTTGTAGAACTTTGTATCTAACAATGTCAGTCAACGGCATCAGTGTATTCTTCTTTCTACAGTACTGTCTTGTCTCTCATCTTTTCATCTCATCACTAATTTTATTTGCTGTAATCTTAACCCTGAAGTATTATGTGAGGCCACTGTAATAAGAGACATTTACAGGTAGGTATAAAATATATATTAAATTGTAATGTCTTCAAAGAGTGGCAGTAATGAATTTCTTTTAGATTTTTAAAAATTAAAAACTTCCAGGTTTGCTGACACATCTGACCCGGGTCTCCTCTCCCAGCCCCAAGGACTTGCTGTCATTTACAGCTTATTTCTGCCATTTGTAATGTTTGCAAGTGTTAAATACTCATCCACTCTCAAAACCGTTTTTCAGGTTTTCCTTTAAGGTGTGTCCCCTAAGAGTTTACTGTCTAGTATTTTCTTCTGATAGCTAACCGAAAAAAGTTCACACTGAATAAAAGAAATCTGAGCTAATTGTATTGATTGATTTTAAGTTTTTGCACAGTGTATTTGAGTTAAAATTTAAATTTAAAAAAAGTGACAGCATCACTTTCATTTACTCCAAAAATATAAATGGACACCAAAATATTTGAATTATTGAAATTGGTGGACTGGATATTTTAAAAGAATCAATGGTTGTAAAAATGTGTTTTGACTTATATTAGTCTAGAATGTTTACTACTTAAAAGGATCTCATCTGGTCTAAAGTAAGGGTGTTTCTTTTCCACACACTTTATTGCAGCGAGTTCTGTGATCTGTGACATATGAGTGAAGTTGGACAGGATGTGAAATACAAAGTGCAGGCAAAGAGTAAATAAGCTGAAATCACATTCTTCTGCGGTCTTGCCCACAGTTAGTAACCACTTCTGATGGGGTAGTTTACACCCAAGAATGAGTCTTCACAGGGACTAGGGACTGACTCATGGAGCAATCTTATGTCTTTGACTGTTTCTGCAAGGACAGCAACTTGAATTGTAACACATCAAGGAACAATAGAATGTATGGCTTTCCCCACTTCAGAGAGGGAGATAGGTAGGTAGGTAGGTAGATATGTATAGATATGTGTATATATAGATATATATAGAGAGATATATAACAGATATATATATATCTGCTAATTGTAGAAATGAAAAAGTTGGGAAAGGCAGAACTTGGGTTCATCGTGTTATGGTAGTGATATTCAATAATTCATCTGGCAAGAAGGCAGGTGCTTAGCACCTGTGACTATAACCTTGGACGTGCCACAGAACTCTGTTCCTACACCTGCAAAACAAGGTCAATGCTGTCATTAACTTGAAGGAGGGGAGTTGCAGATGAAATGGGAGAGTGCAAGTGAAATAGCACAGAATTTTGTACATTGTACACTATCAGTAAATACTGGCTATAAAAATAATTATCCTTAATATTAACAGATTCTGCCACAGGTCCACATCCTGATTCCAATTTTCCATGATTTCCCTCCACAACAAAAATGCAAAGGTCCCTCGTTCTTTGAAGATTATGCCATTTTGCCTCTGAATGTTCTCTGTTGTAAACACTTGCGTGATACGTTTTTTCATTTAAATTTTTAGAAAAACTCACCCAATTGGAAGGAAGCCACTATTCCAGGCCACTTAAACTCATACACTATTAAAGGGCTGAGGCCAAATGTGGTGTATGAGGGGCAGCTCATAAGTGTCCAGCAATACGGCCACAAAGAGGTGACCCGCTTCGACTTCACCACCACCAGCACGAACCCAGCAGTGAGCAGTACGTACCCCGCCATCCCGTCTGCGCCCCAGTTTCTTAGAGCTGGGCTCTCCTCAGGAAGAGCTTTACTTCTTGAGTCATAGTCTTCCATGCATGACATCCACATTTATTTTTTCAAAAAACTATATTCTACCGATGATAGTAAATTTTCTCGATGGCTGAAGGCTCTCTTTCCCCTTTCTGTGACTCTCCAGGCAACACAGTGACGGGAGAGACAACACCCTTCTCTCCTGTGGTGGCCACTTCTGAATCTGTGACTGAAATCACGGCCAGTAGCTTTGTGGTCTCGTGGGTCTCAGCTTCAGACACGGTGTCAGGATTCCGTGTGGAATATGAGCTGAGTGAAGAGGGGGATGAGCCTCAGTACCTCGGTGAGCTACGTGTGTTGTCGCGATGGGGCTGGGAGGTCCTGGCATTCAGGTGGGTGGTCTGTGAGCTTTGGAGCTAGCTGGCAGCTCAGTGCGGGCGAACTACTTTCCGGCATGAAAAAGGGAAATGACTGACCATCTCTAGAACTGAACTGGGTTTTTCCTGAGCCATGTTCATGTTTTCCTGGTCCCCGATGTGTTTGCCTGGGCCCAGGCCCATATAACGGAAGTATTTTCTTTATGGTAGTAATCACCAGGATGAATACTGCTATAGAAAATATTAGCGTTAGGGGGTACAGAGCAGCCTTCTTTGTGCTTTCCAAATTCTTGTGTTTAGGGGTCTTTTAAAAGCTTGATTGTTGAATAGTCTACATACTGAAGAGTACACAGATCATGAATATAGAGCTCAGTGAATTTAGTTTTGTTTTTTTTTATTTTTAAAAATTTTATGTATTTATTTTAAAGAGGGGGAAAGGAAGGAGAAAGAGAGGGAGAGAAACATCAGTGTGTGGTTGCCTCTCGCACACCCCCTACCAGGGACCTGGCCCACAAACCAGGCATGTGCCCTGACTGGGAATCAAACTGGCAACCCTTTGGTTCACAGCCCACGCTTAATCCACTAAGCTGCACTAGCCAGGGGTTGGTGAATTTTTTAAAAATATTTTATTTATTTATTTTTACAGAGAGGGCAAGGGAGAGAGGAAGAAAGGGAGAGAAACATCAGTGTGTGGTTGCCCCTTGCATGCCCCCTACTGGGGACCTGGCCTGTAACCCAGGCATGTGCCCTGACTGGGAATGGAACTGGCAACCCTTTGGTTCATAGGCTGGCTCTCAGTCCCCTGAGCCACACCAGCCAAGCACTCGGTGGGTTTTTATAAAGTGAATACACCACCTGACTGGCACTCAGATCAGGAAAAAGAACATCCTTCCTACTGCTCTCCCCATCATCCACTACCCATAACCATGACTCTGGCTCCCAGTTACTTTGTTTACAATGGACTATGTAAGAACAATGTTTACAAGAGGACTATGATTACAAAGTTGGAGGTGGATTTCAAAAATTATGCATCTTTAGAGAACAAATTTGCAAAATGAAAAACAGGAAGAAAAACTGTCCCATTGCACATTGATAATTATTGAGTATCCATTCATATATTTCCTTCCCATCTTCTCCCCATTCCACAGCAATATATAGTTTTTTAAATCTCATCAGAGGCTTTGAAATCATTTGAGGGACTGGAATTCCAGATTAGTAAACTTCCCTTTTTATTTCAAAGATCTTCCAAGCACAGCCACTTCTGTGAATATCCCTGACCTGCTGCCTGGCCGAAAATACATTGTAAATGTCTACCAGATATCTGAAGAAGGAGAGCAGAGTCTGATCCTGTCTACCTCTCAGACGACAGGTACATGTGTGCACCTGGCATCAAATAATCTTTTGTTGTTGTTGTTGCTGTAAACCAGACCTGCTGTAGTATTTTCTGACTGTTTTCCTTGTTCGTTTTTTTTTCTTCCTTAGCACCCGATGCCCCTCCTAATCCTACTGTGGGCCAAGTTGATGACACCTCAATAGTTGTTCACTGGAGCCGACCCCAGGCCCCCATCACAGGTCAGCTTGGCTTCCTCTTCTTGGCTGCCTTGTTAATCTTGTTGGCCTAGGAGGTGAGGGAGCAGATTCCAATCTGAGGACTGGCCTGTCACTTAGCTCTCCTACATAAATGCTAGTCTAGGGTAGAGAAGGGTGTGTGTGGGTGTGTGTGGGTGTGTGTGCATGCATGTGCGATATAGTCATTAAGAATTCTATTATTTTCATGTCTTACAGCTCTGCTTTCATGTGGATCATTTCCCCCTCAAATCCATTTTATCCATTTTATCAACCCTTACACACACACACTCTAAAGCTGGTTCATTGATTTATTGAATCAGGTGTTCCTATATAGAATGGGGATAATTTTTCTGAAAAATCTCACATTAAGATTTATGCTAAAAAGAGGAAGCTGAGTCGCTTCCATGCATAGCTCATTGGTGACCCCACTGTCTCTGGAGTCCCTAAAAAGCAGACAGTGCTCAGCAGCCATGTGCTCCGGGTGGCCCATGGGTTGCTTCCCGCACGTGGAGCTCAAAGAGAAGGTCCTGGTTTCACATGCGTATTTATTTTCACCGCGTGGTTTCTCTAACAGGCATGTATTCAGGATCTCGGGTCTTCAGGAAGAATATTTACTATTAAAACCGTTTGCGTGGCTGTTCTTAGCGCATGTCTGTACTGAATACTCCTTAAAAGAAGTGGCAGCACGAAATAAGTCAACTTTTCAAGAATCACTGCTTCTTAACTACTCAAGCAAGATGTTGAGGTCTATGGATGCTTTTTTTATCCCTCTGTTTTGTGAAACAGTGTCCCTCACTTTTTTCTTCGTGAATCTGCAGGGTACAGAATCGTGTATTCACCATCGGTCGAAGGGAGTAGCACAGAACTCAACCTTCCTGAAACTGCCAACTCTGTCACCCTCAGCGACCTGCAGCCCGGGGTTCAGTATAACATCACTATCTACGCTGTGGAAGAAAACCAAGAAAGCACTCCTGTTTTCATCCAACAGGAAACCACGGGAGTTCCTCGTCCAGGTAACTGAACTTCAAGACTCTTCCTCTGCTACCTTATCTCTCAGGGCTTAATCAGGTAACAGCTTTAACCCTCATTTCATTAGAGAGGTGAATCTCAACCTTTTTCTTCTCACGGCACACATAAACTAATTACTAACATTCTGCAGCACACCCCCAAAAATTCTTTTGCCAATATGACAAAAAATATAGGTATAATTTTGATTTATTCACACCAGATAGCTATTGTTGTGTTGGCTGTTGTCATTTTTTTTTTTTTTTAATTTGACAGTCTAAGTCATAGGAGGCAAACACAAGGCCCGCGTGGGCCAACCTTGTTTTATCTGCCTCGATGCCTTGTTTCTACCTGGTGGCAGTGCTGAGCTCCTTGCCCCTAGTTAAGGAGTAGTTACATTTATACAGTCTTAAAATTACATTCGGCCCTTTGAAGGCAACCTTGAGGCAGATGTGACCCCCGGTGAAGATGAGTTTGACACTCCTGGTAAGGGAAAACAGGTCAGTTGCCCTGACTACATAGTCAGGTATTGCATACTAAAAACTCTTGTGGCACGCTGGTTAAAAACCACTGTGTTAGAGAAACAAGACAGTTCTTGAATTGTGTTCATTCTTTAGCCTGCTGAGGAGGACCAGAAGTGTAGGAAGAAAGAATTGTCTCTGTGGGGGGGTTGTTTTATTTCTGTCAGTAGTTCTGGTATGCTAATGATTTAATAGATTAGTTTATCCTTGAATTTATCAAAGCTGGCTACTGGCTTTCCTCATTAAAAACTGACACCACAAAATCTTCATATTTTTCCCTAGAAACTTAAGGGTCAGTTCATCTATTGCTCTTAAGTATTACAAAATGATTTCAGTAAAATGAAAATTACTACATATTTTTCTGTGGTCTCAATGCTTTTTTGTATGTTTATTTTAAACTCTTCAGTAGGACATTTCATATGTTGGAACATCATCTGCTTACCTACATATTTTAAATAAAACCTTCAAATGTTATATATCATAAGCTGTATGACTGAACCATGAAAATAAGCAAAGAAGCAAATGTCTGGTGAGGAGATGAAACCTAGTCTTGCTCTGGAGTAGGAGGCTCTGTGAATTGCCTTAGACAACAGCTCAGGGAACTGGCTCGTTAAGAACAGTCTTCAGCAGGTATAATGAATGACCAGTTCGCTCTCGTCTATTAGATAAAGTTCCCTCTCCTCGGGACCTGCAGTTTGTGGAAGTGACAGACGTGAAGATCACCATCATGTGGACACCCCCGGAGAGTGCCGTGACCGGTTACCGTGTGGACGTGATCCCCGTCAACCTGCCAGGAGAGCATGGACAGCGGCTGCCCGTCAGCAGGAACAACTTTGCGGAAGTCTCAGGGCTGTCCCCGGGGGTCACGTATCACTTCAAGGTCTTTGCCGTGAACCATGGGAGGGAGAGCAAGCCTCTGGTAGGAGAACAGACCACCAGTAAGTCCTGCTCCCAACTGCACCTCCACCCCATTTCTCCACCCTCGCTGCCAAGAGGGGACATGTGTGCAGTCCACCATTTACTCTTGGGTCTACAGGTAGAAAGAGGAAAACACTTGGCCAGTAAGGGACAGTACAGTGGACGTAAAGCACATGAAACTTGGAAACAAAACTCAGACGTGGGTGCTAAATGCTAACCCTTTCCCCCGATACATGTATCAGTGAAATGACACTAAGAGAGGAGAATTTAAGAGAACCTAATTTTCCTTGCTAATGGAGGCATGGATTGAAATTTTGAATGCATTTTTTGTGTAAATAAATGTATCTAGATCAAACCTCAGGTATAAGTTCCTAACTTTTAGAGTAGAAATATTTACAAATAGTTACTGCTAAGCTCTAGGTCCTCTGCCCAGTGCTTTGTAAGCATCATCCTCATATTTAGTCCCTGTGTTGACTTAATGAGGAAAGTCTTACTGTTGTTCCTGATTGGGCACATGAAGAAACTGAGGCTTATAAAAAAATTCTGCAGCTTGTGAATTCACAGGTCTAGGAAGTGATGGAGCTGGGCACGTTGGGAGTCTTTCTGGCTCCCAAGTTCGTGCTTTCAGTTATTACACTTAACTACTTCGGAAACAGTTTCTGACTCTCAAAGTGTTTTAAATTACTGCAGGGTAACTGCTAGTTATCAAACTCAAGAAGAAAACTCACAATTCATGTGATTTTTCCATCAGTGTCCTACCATGATTCTAAAGTTCTGAGTATAATTGTTAGAATTATCATCTAATTTCGTAATTATTGTCTAATCAGAATCATGTGAAAGTTACTTGTATTTCTCCACTGAACGAGTGTTTATTCAGTAAATGTGGCATGTACTGTTTTTGCTGCATGTGGAGCTTCCTTTTTGCCCTCAGTTTGGTGGGCTCATTTCTCTTTTCTTAACTTGCTTGGCTCAGCGGAGTATGTTGTGGTATTTACAGGTTTTTTTTAAAATGCCACCTCTATAATGTTAATATCATCCAAGAGGGTAATGAGAAAGGCATGCTGGACAATTAGATTTTCCGCAGAATCATAACCAAGCAAAGAAGGTCAGCAGTTTCTCATGGCTGACACAGAGTTTCACAAAGTTCTCTGTAGTGCTCAATCTCTTCATGTCTCACCGTTTCCAAGGTTTGGACATAGACTATTTCAGCCTTAAGAAAACTTGAGCAAACTCAGTCAGACTTTAGAATTTCAGTGTGATAATTACTGAGGTTCAAAATTTCTTGATGTGTCTTATCCTGTTCTCTAGAATTGGATGCTCCCACTAACCTCCAGTTTTTGAATGAAACGGACTCGAGCGTGATAGTGACCTGGACTCCCCCAGGAGCCCGGATAGCTGGGTATCGGCTGACCGTGGGCCTGACCCGGGGAGGCCAGCCCAAGCAGTACAACGTGGGGCCCTCCGCCTCACAGTACCCACTGAGGAATCTGCAGCCGGGGTCCGAGTACACCGCCACCCTCGTGGCTGTGAAAGGCAACCAGCAGAGTCCCACGGCCACTGGAGTCTTCACCACTCGTAAGCCAAGTTCAATGTCTTTTCTTAGTGATTCCATTGGTTCTCACCTATAATCGTGTTCTCTGGTCTTCATCTATTTTTTTAAAAGTTAACTTAAAAAACTTAGTATAAGATTTAAATAAGAAATAAATTTAAAAATTTTTTTTAAGGATTGAAAATTATGCAACAGTGGTCCGTGAGCTGTTTGTTACTGGGCAATAAGGAGCTTGTGCCCGAATGTAAATCAGGAAGCACACTGTTTAATCCAGTTAATGATTTTTTTGATGCAAAATTTTCTTGAGGAAAGAGTCAGTGCATCAAATTACATATGTTGCCAAGCTCTCTTTATTTGCTCCAGGACTAACTCTTTGAATAATATGGTTTGAAGCACCCAGTTATTTAAAAACTAAACCCCGTCGTATTAAATGAATTCACCAAATACTAGTTAAGACAAGAAAAAATTAGCACCTCTGTCTACAGTCTAATACCTTGGGTGTCAAATGATGGCAGTAAGTGCAGAATAAAAATGTTTGCTGATTGAACAGACACCAAGGGAATGGGAAGCTGAGGAATGCTTTCTTTACGAGTGTTATTCTGCAGTGGAACAGAATAACTTTAAAAAAAAATTTAACCTTTCTTAAATTTCTCTTGAAATTCCACAGAAGGAAAATACTACCAGTAATTTTTGGTCATGTCTGTCCTTTTGCTCAACATTTTACAGGAAGAGGCCTTAAATCTCTTACATATCTACACCACAATAAAAGCCGGTCTTCATTAACTGACTTCTACTAAAATACATTCTCATTCACATTATAAAGAATTATGAGACCCTTTATTCCTAGCTGGGTATTATTTTAACCCAGCTAAATGTTAAATGTTTAATTTAACATTTTGGATTACAGAAGCACCTAACATAACACTTTTTAAGCTTATATTTATATGTATGTGTATATATGTATGTATATGTATATACACACATGCAACTGAGTTAGTTTACAATTTTCTAAAAGCTTTAATAAATCTTACTCTTTGACTAAAAATATAAATGTTAAAAAGCATTCAAAAAGTGAATATAAGTTCAAAAACAGCTATGGAATTTATTTCCCAAAGAAATTGTCTATAAATTTTTCCCTGTAAGAATTTATAATTTACCAAAAATTTACTTCCATCTAAATTTGGTGTATGGAGCTATCTTTTTTATTCCTACATGTAAGGTATATTTTATGTAGGCTCTTTTGTTGGATAGAGTGCCTATAAAAGAAAAAGAATTTTTAAAAAATTTTAAGGAGTTTATTTATTTTTTTCTAGACAGAGGGGAAGGGAGGAAGAAAGAGAGCGAGAGAAATACCAACATGTGATTGCCTCGTGAGCTCCCCCACCTGGGGACCTGGCCCACAACCCAGGCGTGTGCCCTGACTGGGAATTGAACCAAATGACCCTTTGGTTCTCAGGCCAGCATTCAATCCACTGAGCCACACCTGCCAGGGCAGAAAAATAATTTTTAATGTTACTAACAATAATTAAGTGGAGCAAGGTGGGCTGATAGGGGCTATTTTAAATATTGGGAGACTTCGATATATGGGGCATGTTCTTCCATTCTCTGCACAACACATTTATATAAAATGTAACTATATTTGAATTAAAGTGCTGATAATCAAAACAGATTCCACTAGCTAGAGTTTACCATAGTGCCTTGCACATAGTATATTTAAAACAATACTTTATAGATGATCAACTGGGGAAAGAATGATAATGAAAACAGCCCCAGCAAGCTTAGATTTAAATAAACCTGTGTTAGCAGGGAATTCTATAACTTTTGTTGGACATCCAGTACTGCCTGAGGCTATAAACATCAGCAAGGCTTGCATATTTTGGAAATTACTTTAAGTTTCTGTAGCTTTTCACTGTCTTACTAAGCTGAATTCTGGGAATAACTTTGCTGGATTTTGTAACTTGTACTAAATTCTTAAGAGCAACATGATGGGGGTGGAGGGGTGTTTCTGGGGGAAATTCAGTTTACCCCTTGGTAAATCAGGTAAGTTTTATTTCTTTAACAGCCAGGCTAGCCTGCTCTTCCCTTGACAAGAGCTGCCAGAACCCGTGGCTCACACTTACAGTCACATCCTTTGTTTGACATCAGTTTGTGGGTTTGTGGTTTGGAGATTTTCCTGTAATGATATTCCCAGGCAGGGAGCTTCATCTCAAACTTGAGAAGGGCCTTGCTGGCTGGCTCAAGCAATAGAAAATACCCAATCTTCAAGCCCAAGACAGCTGAGGACAAAATAATTTGAAAAAGTTGGGGCTTTCACAGATGTGTTCAGTGAAAGAAGCTGACGGCTTGCTGGATTGTTTCTTGTGGCCATTAACATAGTCACACAAGGCTGGCCCTGGCACTTGGGCAAATGCAGCAGAAGCCGAGAGGTGTAAGATTTCAGGGACACTGAGAAGGCATCACGGGTCACCCCTTCCAGTGCCCCTCCCCTCAAATGCCATTAAAAGAATAACATACTTAGGAAACAGCTCACTAAGCCAGTAGTGAGCAATTAGAACAGTCATTACAAAGTGGCCCACACACATATTTTATTTTTCTCTATATAATACTAAAAAAAAATTTATTTTAATTGCACATTAAAGCCAGACTAAAAACTTAAAAAATTTTTGAAAAAGAGAAAGAAAGAAGAGAAAAGAAAAAAAGAATTGCACTACTGGGTCTGAATTCCCACATGACAAAATCAAAACGATTGACTGGACTGAGTAGAAACTGGAGTCTTCAGACTTCAGTCCCCATTTATATAACTCTGGAGGGCAATTCTTTGTCTCACCAGCCATTCATAATTTGCAATAAATACATTTAATAGTTCCCCCTCCCCCATCCCTAGAAGGCACAGAATTTGGTTGGGATGTAAAGAGGAAGCAATTGTGAAGGCCCCAAATATGTGACCAGGACCATCAACGCACTTGGAACCCTTGAATCTGATGACCCTACTGAAACGTCTGGCTTCCGAGACCTCACCTTTCCCACAGCAGCCAGTGATTGGAATGCTTATTCTCCCTATTACAAGACTCAGTCCCTCAGCCAATTACATTTAAGAATTCTAAATTTATAATAAGATTTGTAGGATTATTGAAAATGTCTATCCTAACTTTCTGTATACCTACTTTTTCTTTTTTTAAATTATTTTTTAAAGTAATATTTCACTAAGAGAAATAACAGTGGTGATCAGGATGCTAGAATATGAGAGTAAGCTTTTGTTACAATTCCTGATTCCAGTGGCAGAAATATTAAATTTCTGTAGTATTGTTGTTCTAAATGAATACTCTTGTATTTCAGGAAAGACTTTTTAGAATTTATAAGTATATCCATGATGGCCAATTTTGTTTAACTTTCATATGGCGTCCCTATTGCAACTGAAAATAATTGACCATCATCATCAAGTAATTCAGCATAAAGCTATTTTTAGGTCATGGTCTAAAATTTAACCATGGTTCTCAAGTTAATGATTTAGAGGCAGAGTGATAATTAGTTGGCAGTGACCAGGTTCACATACTAATACTATAAACTCAAACCCGAACTGGGATGAAAAGATGTTAACTTGCCCTGTAGCTGGGTCACAGGATTTGGGCAGCACATGAAAGACCTGCTCCTGACCTGCTCCAGATCCTCATCCAGTGAAGGGGCGTAGGTGGCACATAGGTGGCATTCAGGGTCCGCTAGCTGAGGAAACTGAGGTTCTTGATGAAAACGCTCATGACCTGCATTCTCTGCAGCCATCTGTGATGCCAAGGTTTTGACATGTGCATTGATCCTCTCTCACAGAGCAGCCCAGGGGCTCTATCCCACCTTACAACACGGAGGTGACAGAGACCACCATTGTGATTACATGGACGCCTGCTCCAAGGATCGGTTTTAAGGTAATCGCAGATGTTCCTAACATCTTGTGACATGGCCCTGAGGTGCCCTCACCTTTCTGGACAACGTAGGAGCAAGACATTCACAAGTCTGGGATCCAGACTGCATGGCCTGCTCCTGTTCCTGCCTCTCTGATCACAGTGTTAGGGCAGCACAATGCTTCTCTGCTTCTCTGAATGGCTGGAAGGATGGACGCAGGGGATGGAAGTGCTTTGCAAAGGCTAAAACATTAGCGTTAGCTGAAATGTTAGCTGCTGTTATCTGAATTTCTCTATCCTTTCCCCCATGGAACTACATTTAAAAGTATAAAGGAAACTCCATGTGATGTGTTGTTCTAAATGAGTGTCAACAAGTTCATGAAAGCCCATTTGGGGAGACAGATTAAACCCAGTCACTTAAAAATCACCTTTTTATCCCTTTGGTTTCATCTCAAGTTGTTCAAAGCCCCCGTGGGTCCACGCCTTAATAGAAGTTAAGATTAAGGTCTTCCCTGTAGACATTATATGATGTCCTTCAAAGTGATGATATTAGGGAAGCGGTGAACACAAATGAATGTTTAAAAGAGTTTTTTTTTTTTTCTTTTTGGCATTTAGAATATATATAGAGAAATATTTATTGGAAATCAAAATGAAATCCCCATGATTATTTGCTTAGAAAAATACACTGAAATTCACATCTTTGAGGTATGCGAATAGTCATGTTGATGATCATGCTAGCATGCCTTTTAAATTTCCCTTAGTAGTGTCATTCTGACTTCCGGAAGCCTTATAATGTACAAAGGATGTCTACAGTGTTGAACATCTATTACTTAGGTTTTTGCAAGAAAGTCTTAAAAAGATTTAAAATTATGGGCACATTCATTTATTATCCTGCAGTTGAACCTACGGACATACTTCTTCAAAAGGACTATTTTTGCAGTACAAAGTGTTACAGAGGCTAGAACCCTAAATGGCAACTAAGAAGTGAACTGAACATTGAAAACTCATTAAAGAGAGATCTAGGGGATTTCTTCCGGTGAAAAGAAAATAGTAATGAATTTCCATGTGGCCGAAAGCCCCTGTGTAGTTATGGTTTGTAGCAGGAGGTAATTGACCAAGCAGAGTAGTAGGTAATGACATTTCCCTGGAAGCTTTCATTACCACCACCTTTGTGCAGTTTTGGAAGACACCTCCCCCACCCCAACCCCTCGGGACAGAGAATCTCCAGCTAAAGTATCTAACAGAGCGAAAGTAAGGCCCCAACTCATTTCCCAATGAAAGCACATTGTGCACTTCCCGAGGAGTTTTTCATATTCTACGAAGCATACCCACAGCCCCTTGGCAGTATCGCAGCTCTGGAAATATTTATCCTTGGTGTTTATTTTGCTTTCCTTTCTCTAGCTGGGAGTACGACCAAGCCAGGGAGGGGAAGCCCCACGAGAAGTGACTTCAGACTCGGGAAGCATTGTTGTGTCTGGCCTGACTCCGGGTGTGGAATACGTGTACACCATCTCCGTCCTCAGAGATGGGCAGGAGAGAGGGACACCCATTGTCAACAAAGTGGTGACACGTAAGAGGAGCTCTTTGCTGTTCTTTCTTTTTTAAAATTGTTCCACGTTCAAAGAATGGCGAACATCGTATCATTTTTACTTATGACAATGTCATAGGGGGAAGAGCCACCCCTGCTGTTATTAGCTATTTCTAAATTTTGAGTAGCAAGTTCGATTCATGTCGTATATTCCATGTCATCAGAAGTGCTCTTTCTGTGTCAAGAATATTTATCAACTGGCAAAATGGAAAGGGTTCCACTAGTGTTATGAAATCATTGATCATAAAAAAATTCTGTCAGAGGGTTACTGTCCACCATGGTTTCATAATGCAACTTCTATGTTTTTACTAATTCTTTCAAAAAGAGAGAGAGGAAGGAAGGAAAGAAGGAAAGAAGGGAGGGAGGAAGGAAAGAAGGAAACACAGGGAGGGAGGAAACATTCTGTAGGTCAAATAATTTGTTAGCTTTAAGGTTTAATTTAAATTTTTTTTTTCCACATAGCCTTGTCTCCACCAACCAACTTGCACCTGGAGGCAAACCCTGACACCGGAGTGCTCACAGTCTCCTGGGAAAGGAGCACCACTCCAGGTGAGCCCGCGATGTGTCCGAGGGCATGTGTGTGCTCTGCCTTTCTGAGATAAAGGTTTTAGAAACTGTTGCTTTCAGAGAAATATAGGTTTAAAATGATAAGTACCTACCCTTTTGTAAAAAATACAGGAGGACGTGAGTGGACGTCATGGAGTGACAGGTAGGGTGTTTTACTGCCTGTTTGTTTAATTCATAGGAAAGAGAACAAGGCAGAATCTTACGGAGCTGTAGGGAGTTGTGAGGAGAAGGAGAAGGTTCTGGAAGGTGGTTTTTGCTCAGCGGCATTCAAAATTGCCAAACAAATGAATGAGACCGTACTATGTAATTTTCCTTTTATGGCTTATTCCAGATTCTATGTTTATAATTCAGTGAAGGTTCAGATATTTTGTCATGAGTTGCACCACACAAATCTCAGGGTAATGGAAGGTAGACATGGTCCATTTTACAGAATGAAAAAACAGGGTCAGAAAAAAACTGACCTGCTCACAGTCACAAATTTTAAAAGTCACACCATTGGGATTGTAGCCGAGTTTTTCATACCCCTTCTCACACCCAGCATCATATACTGTATTTGAAACTTAATTATGTATTTTTTTACTTACACTCAACACTGAGAAATTGGCTTAAATGAAGTTCCATGACCATTTTTAAAACTTAAAATGTAGCTGTTGTCTAAACTCCATGTCCACACACATTGAAACTTGTTTCTAGAATTCAGAAGTAATTGAAGTTACCTATAAGCAACATTCAAGTAACATGATGTACCATGACCATGACTGAGAAAGTTTTGATACTCCTCACCTTTGCCAAGCCCATATGAATCTGTTAAATCAGGAATGGTTAATTAAAATATCATTGTCTTATTTAATATTGGTTATATTGGAAGAATCACTATTGAGATATCAGGATACTCATAATTGAGAAAATTCTAAATTAAACAAAAACAGAAGTCCAACTCATGATTTCATCCGTAACTGTTATACTTCTTACTTTAAGGTCTACATTTAGTTTATAATTTCACTAATTCTAATTTCACTGTAATTTTTTTGAAGATTTTATTTATTTATTTATTTTTATTTATTCTTTTAGAGAGGGTAAGGGAGAAATGGAGAGACAGAGAGAGAAACATCAATGTGTGGTTATGTCTTGTGCATCCCCCACTGGGGACCTAGCCTGCAACCCAGGCATGTGCCCTGACTGGGAGTTGAACCAGTGACACTTTGGTTTACAGGCCCATGCTCAATCCACTGAGCCACGCCAGCCAGGACTAATTTCACTGTAATTTTAAAAACAGTTCTTACCTTTGCTCAGGCACACCACTAAGAAAATTATCTCTAATTATCTGATCAATGTGTACAGTTGCACAGAATAAAACTAGCTCAAAATATCCTTTTTTTAAATTAAAGAGTTTATTTATTTATTTTTAGAAAGAGGGGAAAAGAGGGAGAAAGTGAGGGAGAGAAACATCAGTTGGTATCCTCTCTCATACCCCCCAACTGGGGACCTGGCCCACCACCCAGGCATGTTCCCTGACTAGGAATTGAACCGACAACCTTTTGGTCTGGAGGCCAGCACTCAATCCACTGAGCCAGGGCCAAATACCCTTTTTAATTCCTCTCTGAAGTAGAGTGATTTTGGTGAAGTTTTCATGGTCTATGGAAACATTGCTTAAGCCAAAGTTACACTATTTCCAGCCAAATGACTGAATTTGAAACTAAGTTGGCAAATTTCATGGTTGCCAAAAGCTAGATCATTAATATTTTGTCTGAATGGATAGCCTAGCCTGCCTGTCTGGATGGTTGCTAGCAAATGTAATGACCTCAACATTTATTTCCCATCCAGTTGGATTTCCTTGTCTGTACCAGTTTAGTTTTTACCCTGTGTCTAATGACAAAATATACCATGTTTCTCTTGCCCTTTAGTAGGTTTAACTTAAATATACTTTCTTGTTTACTTTAGTCTCTCCCTGCAGATCTCTAGTTATTACTGTTTCCACTCGTGTCCTCCTCCTCAACGCTCTTACTGTCTGATTTCTATGATTCATGAAATATTTATCAATTAATATTCTTTCTCTAGAATAAGTGGAGCCCCTTTTTGCCCCACTTTTCATTTTTCTTCCCGTCCTGTAAATCCCATGTAGGGCTCACCCACTTCAGGGAATGATCGTAACATTGGAAGCCGTTTCATGCTAAGCAGATAAAATGGAATATTTCTCAGATATCATGCAGATGACCCATTGTGGCAAATTGGGGTACAGTGGTACAAGGGTCATGGAATTTTGAGACAGGAAAGCCTTTGGTAATCACTTTCCTGTTAACAAGATTTTCTTTAAACCAAGGATATTACTTCCTGCCTGAAAGGGTTGCTGTAAGCACTAATGACAGCAGAGTTCCTTGGTAAATGCCCTTTCTCCACTCGCCTTCGTGAGTTCATCGTTGGGGTCTGGGTTAGAATGCTCTGGGTTGCAAGTCCTCCACTCAGTAACCTCTGCCTTTCTGTTTTCTGCAGACATTACTGGGTATAGAATTACCACCACCCCGACAAATGACCAGCAGGGATATTCTTTGGAAGAAATGGTCCGTGCAGATCAGAGTTCCTGCACTTTTGAAAACCTGAATCCTGGCCTGGAGTACAATGTCAGTGTTTATACCGTCAAAGATAACAAGGAAAGTGTCCCTATCTCTGATACCATCATCCCAGGTAATGGAAAAATAAGCTGTTATCCTCAGAATGGCAGTTTCAGTAAGAGTGGGATTAAAGACTTAATCCCCAGATGGTTGAGAGTGTCAGATATAGTTGGGATTTAATTCTGACCTCCCAAGCACACTCTTCAAAACCATGAAGTCAAAGCAACTATTTGGACAAATGCTTGCTTTCACACTGCTTACTGTCTGTGCTTCACTGGGATGCTGTCTGTTGCGATGAGTATGTAATGGAGTGGCAGCTATGAATGTCTGCTAACTCTGGATGTCTGCTCACGTGGAAATGGCACTAAAGCAATGTCACGTGTCTGTAGTCAGTACTGATAGGCTCAAAGTAATATGGTGAATGTGTCCCATCAGTACACTTGTGCCTGGTTTCACCGTCCGATCGTCAGCTGCTTTCTGTGGAACAGTACCTGTCTCTGTATGTGAGCACTGAAATAGCACTTGACCAATACATCCGATTCTTCTTCTGGCTGTTTCAAATCCTTCTTTTTTTAAATTGAAAAGAAACAGAAAGACCACACCTTCAGGGGCTTCTTTCTTAAGGACTGAAACACAGCACTGAAGAGACCTACCCAGGGATAGGTTTGTTGTTTGTCCAAAATTGGATTATGACAGAATGAAAGCGCACGGATTGTGTTCCCCTTTGCACTTTTTGGTAGAATGCTTTAGTCACGGTATTTAAATAACTTTGATTATGAATTAAACAAAATATTGGCAATGGCCTTGGACTCAGGCCTGTCTTCCACCTGAATGTACTTTTAGATGGCACATTTCACACCATATATTCATAATGTGTTCACATTATGACCTTATGTCTTCATGAGTTTTTGTATGGGGAAAGAAAAGAAAAAAGCCATCAACCGATTTTTTTAAAATCTTCATGCAAGTTTTATTTTCCTACTTAAAAAAAATGGATTTTTTTTTAACATTGCTGATACTTCCTACAGATACTGTGTCTGGATCCTAGAAATGGTTTCGACATCCTAAACAGGCCTATAATTTTTAGGCCCCTGAGAGGTTCAAATTAATACTGTTTTAGAGACATTTGCAAAATATAAGAAAATCCCTAAGAATACTGTAACCTGTTTGATTCTCCCAGGGAAGTAAACTATTCCTGATGCTCAGTCTTTCAGATAATTTGGAACAGATTGCATATGACCATCATTGCGTTCACATTCCATCGATTTTACTACTCATAACCTGATGTACACTGCTTTATTTTTTCCTCTTTTTTTGCCTCTATTTTTCTTTTGCCCCCCCCCCCTTTGCTTTGTAACTCAATAGAGGTGCCCCAACTCACTGACCTAAGCTTTGTTGACATAACCGATTCAAGCATCGGCCTGAGGTGGACCCCGCTAAACTCCTCCACCATTATTGGGTACCGCATCACAGTAGTTGCGGCAGGAGAAGGTATCCCCATTTTTGAAGATTTTGTGGACTCCTCAGTAGGATACTACACAGTGACAGGGCTGGAGCCGGGCATTGACTATGACATCAGCGTTATCACGCTCATTAATGGCGGAGAGAGTGCCCCTACCACACTGACACAGCAAACGGGTGAATTTTGAAAACTTCTGTGTTTGAGACACGGATGGTGTTGCATGCTGCCACCAGTGACTCTGGTTAAATGTGGATGTTTCAACGGGAAAGCCAGCGATTGGCCAAAGATTAAGAGAGGGTAGTTTAAGGAGTCAGGAAACAAAGGCAGAGGCTAAGCTAATTGGATGAAGACATATTCAAATAGTCTTAAGAGTGCTTTCACTTAAAGCACAAATATGCATAAAGCTAAAGAAATATAGATAGCTGATCTATTACATACAAAAGGGCAAAGATTAATTGAACTTGCACACCCGTAATTTTTTTAAATGATCTAACGTTAATGCTAAATTTTATAATAAGCACCAATTGGAAGTGTCTGTCCAAAACGTACCATTGTGCGTTTCCTTCTACTCTTCGATAGACTCCGCCACGCTCCTTCTTGGTAGCTGACAAAAACCCATGGAAATGCATGATGTACAGTATAGTGGCAAGAGGGTTGTTTGGAGGTAGAGAAACAAAACGACAACTCTGGGGTGCTCGAAATTCCATTGTTATGGTGAGGGAAGGAAACTCCTCTTTAACCTCAGTCTGGGGACCAGCATACAACATTATAAACGTTCTCTGCCCTGCATGGTAAGAAACATGCTGAGAATTGATTTGCATGAACCCTCTTCACTTGTAAGTAGTGTTTGCTGAATGGAATTGTAGCTCTAGTCACCTCACGTCAGGGGGAAATTTAGGACCCGCTCGTCTTTTTGTCTGTGTGCATGTGTTTTTGGAAAGTACTGCTCTGTTTCTCTTTGCTGTGTGGCAACTTGAGCCTCTTCAGCCTGGGATAAAATAATCTTCAGTGGTATTAACAGTGTACTTAAGATGAACATATTGGACAGTCTATGAAAATTACGAAGGTAAATTGATGGCAGGAAGGTTAAAGGGGCTTAACAGTACTAGGTGTAGTGTTTTATTTTTAACAGTACAATTGACCCTTAAACATCATAGGGATTGGGGTGCTGACCACACACACAGGAAAAGAAAAATCCATGTATAACTTTTGGCTCCCCCAGAACTTAATTACTAATACCTTCTTGTTCACTGGAAGCCTTACTGATAACATAAACAGTCAGTTAACACTAATTTTGTATGTTATACAAATTATATCCTATATTATTACAGTAAAGTAAGCTAGAGAAAGAAAATAAGAAAGTCATAAAGAACAGGAAATATATTTACACAATTTATTTTTAAAAGTCCACCTAGACCCACACAGTTCAGCCCTGTTTTGTTCAAGGGTCAACTATAGTTTACTCTCATTTAGACTAGATTTAGATTAGACTGTTTGCATGATTAGTACTCATTTCCTTTATGCATGAAATACCGTTTTTACATTTCCAGCTCTTTTTGTTAGCTTTCATTGTAAAATGACAGTAACTTAGTCTTTCCTCTTATTTGAAACCAGCTGTGCCTGCCCCCACTGACCTGAGATTCACCAACGTTGGTCCAGACACCATTCGTGTCACCTGGGCCCCACCTCCGTCCATCGAGTTGACCAGCATCCTGGTGCGCTACTCACCTGTGAAAAATGAGGAAGATGTTGCGGAGTTGTCGATTTCTCCGTCAGACAACGCAGTAGTCTTAACAAGTAAGAGGTCCGATGTGTCTGTCTGATAGATGCTAAGCTAGAGCGTCAGGAAAGGATTTTGAGTTCTCAGGTAGGAGCAAAGAAGCTCAAGACAAGTACAACCGAACTACAAACTAAACTCCGACTCTGACCTGCAGCGCTGTAAATCCTGAAGGATGTCATGTTTGTTGTTACCTTTATACATTTTCAATATCTCCAACTTTTTAAAAATCATGGTGGAAAAACACCAGCAATGAAGTTGGAAGACTTCAAACAAGTTCTGCTTCCAAATAAGCACGTAAAAATAATGTATGTCAAGAGAAGTTATCTGAGTACATTTGAATGTTCAGACAGAAAATGAAGATTAAAAACAGTGTCACCATATCTGTTTTATTCCCTCCCGCCCCACCCCCCAAGTGTCAGCAGGGAACCTCTTCAGCATCTGAAGACACACAAACAGTGACTCCTCCTCAGGATAGACCAGAACGCCCCTTTGAAGAGGGAGCCAGTTTAGTTTGTACTTCAAAAAGAATCTGTTAGCAGGATTTCTCTGAAGGCTGAGGACTCAGAAAACAACTGACATTAAAATAAACAGCACAACAATTATGGAAATTGTCCCTTTCTAGTCCCTACTCTTTTGAAATAGATCCTTCATTAAAGAAAGCGTAAGTGGACTTCAGCATGGCGCTGTGTTCTGGTTGGCGTGGCTTGTCAGTACTTTCACCAGGGATAAACAGCTCACGTTTAGGTCCACTACCACGTGACGGTCTGAAAGCCCTCTCTGTCATTCAGACATTGTAGAGAGTGAAACACAGCTCTGCATACCACCAGTTTTGCTTTCTCATTTTGTGGCTGAGGGCAAGAGCCTCCTCCTATCTGCCTGTCAGCGGTCCAGTTCTGGAGTACTCTGGAATCGGTAGTTACATCACCCAATACAGAAACCCCTGCTTCGGGACCACCATCTGCTCCACCTTCAGCCCCAGACCTGGCACATGCCCGTCGTATGTTCAAAGATCTTATTTTAGATCTTATTCTGGATCTCAAGTTAGCCATTTCCCCCTAGAGTAGCCATCATTACCCTCTTTTACAGGTGAAGCAGCTGAGTGCCCAGTGGTTAAGTGAATTGCTCCCGGCCAAGTAGGAAAGGCGGAAAGTGGAGTCCAAGTGCCCAGCACGGGCCTCTGCAGAAAGGCTGGAGGGGGGATGATATGGAGGGGAGTGGGGGTGAATGAGTAGGTGTTCAACAGTCAGATACCTTACTCTGTACCTTTGCTGGTTCCTCGACATGAGGGAGCGTCCAGGAATGCATATTTAAGTTTTTTAAGTGTTCTGCTCTCATCTTAATGTGGCAGAACCAATCACTTTCCCTTTGGAGTACGACTCCTCCAGTAAAGGTCAATTGTTAAGACCATTGGCCGTGGCCTGGGTCAACTCCTGTATGGTCTTGGGCAAGCAGATCAAAGAAGACAACTGCTTTATGCCTCAGTTTTCTCATTTGTAAAATGGGAACAATCATAAACCAAACTTTTGCAGGTAGTAGATTTGCTCACTGTCTTGACTGTGGTGGCAGTTTCACAAGTGTATGCATGTATCAAAACCTGTCAAAATGTGCACTTGAAATATGTGCGGCTTGTTATATGGCAATACAGCTGCTTTAAAAAAGTAGCCAACTACCTCACTAGGTTGTTCTAAGGAGTAAATGATAATCCACAGCCAGGGTCATTGTTATCACATATCACATAACCTCACAGACTATTTATTAAATGGATGATAGGAATATTACGATGCTACAGCAGCTCCATCTTAACTGCAGATCAGCCTGAGTAACACTCACACGGGGTCTGAGGGCAAGGCTTGGAGATGCTCCAGGGTGAGGTGACCCTTCCTTAGCCCATCCAGGCAGCCATATTCACTGAGGTGTAAGTAGGCTAAAGGAGTGGACTCTGATATTTTATAAATGGAAATAGTCCCAGGAGAGTTTTTGTGTTTCCTGCTTTCAAGCACAATTTTAAAATAAGTCCCACTTGCCTCTTCAGATCTCCTGCCTGGCACAGAATACGTAGTCAGCGTCTCTAGTGTTTATGAACAGCACGAAAGCACGCCTCTCAGAGGAAGACAGAAAACAGGTGAGTCACGTTGGCAATATGCTTATCAAGGAGCATCCACCTACCAATTTTAAGTAACAAAAGTGGAATGCTACTTCTAAAAATACATCTCCATCTGTTGTGGTGGGGGTCCTTGTGGCCTTGTCACTACTTTCTGATCACTGGTCTTGAAAATTAAAAGACACCATATTCAACTACTACCCTCACTTTCGGTCTCTAAGATTCTACTCTTCTCTTTCCAGAGAGGACTGAAATTAGTCCAGAAACTTTGTTGTCTCTTATTCAAGGATGGTAAACATTCCTTCTCATTAGGGGGTTCTGTCTGATGGCTAACCCAGCACTGTCATTGTCATAAGTATCTTCCCTCTTTTACTGAGCCAAGAAGTTTATCTCTTTTTCTGCTTGATGGAATCTTCTTTTACTATAAAAAGGAAGTTGAATTGAAGCCCATAATATGTTCTTTCTTAAAGATGAGTACTTTTAATTTTTCCCTTTAAAAATGTGCAGTTTAATATATTCATTAATTTATTTTTTATAGTGCACATACTTCCAAAAAGGGGTTGTGATATCTCAGTTTGGTTTGACTATATTAGTGAATAGTGTTGGAAGTCCCAGAAAGGTTACATGATTTGAAACTGAGATAAACTCCAAATTCTTGCTCAGTTTTCTACACTCCACTAAAAACTCCATTCATGAGGAATTACTTGCATTGTAATTTGCCCAGAATAATGTCTTAGTTTTAAAAAGTTTTATGTTTGATACCATTACCACCCTGTTGATATATCAGTTACCTTATGAGTGTAGAGAGCTTCTTGGAGAGCCAAACACTTAGCTTGAGGGTGAGAAGGTCTTCTCACTTTCAGAGATAAACTTACAGGATAGAAATATAGAATACTGAATACTGAGGCATTTAAAAATATCATTTCCCAGGATATCTTAAACACCTATTCTTTAAATATGATACAGAAACTTATTGTAATGACACGTGGCGTGCTTAGCAAAAGAAAAAAGAAAAGAATGCTTGAGTTGTCCATTTTGAACTGAGTCAGTTTATGATTCTGAAATTTATATGTAGCTTAGAATCAATGCATCATACGCTGAGGCTTATGGCAATTCATTGTGTTAATGAAAAAACAGAAATTGGATATATGTTACTTTCCCCTATTTTCTCACTTCCTTACCTGGTGGAGTCTTTTTTATTTCCCTCTCCCTCTCTTTCTTTCTTCCCTGGATTGGAAAAACAGGTCTCGATTCTCCAACTGGCATTGACTTTTCTGATATCACTGCCAACTCTTTCACTGTCCATTGGATTGCTCCTCGTGCCACCATCACTGGCTACAGGATTCGCCACCATCCTGAACGCACAGGTGGACGACCTCGAGAAGATCGCGTGCCCCCCACTCGGAATTCCATCACCCTCAGCAACCTCAACCCGGGCACAGAATACGTGGTCAGCATTGTTGCGCTTAATGGCAGGGAGGAAAGTCCCCCCTTGGTTGGCCAGCAATCAACAGGTAACTTGTTTTCTGGTTTTCAAAGAAACTCAGAGGACTTTCCTAGGCTGGTTTCCTAGGCTGGTTTCCTAGGCTGTGAAATAGGATTGTGTTGTCTGAGTTACAATCTCTTAAAAAATCTATCATGGTTATGAGACATGGAGAGGGAAGTGAGAGGATATGTGGAGAAAAATCTCCTTAGATTATGTTAAAGAAAATACTTTTATCCCAAGAAATTTCTTACCTGGTTTAGGTATTTATGCATTTTTAACAACAGTTTGATTCAAAATACAGAAAACCCTCTTTCAAAGTTTCCTTAACAAAATAATTATTTTAATGTAATAATGTAAATAATATTTTAATGTAATGTAATAATTATTTTAATGTAATAATGTAATAAGGTTCTTAGGAGATAGATGCTGAAATACTCAGGGGAGAAGTATTATCATGGTATCTGTATGCTCGTCTCAAATGGATTAATAAAAAGGGGGGGGCAAATGTTACCAATTAGGAAATACCTATAGGAAGGGAATATGGATATTCATTATATTGTTTGTGTAGCTTTCCTGTTGTTCTAAAATTTTTCAAAATAAAAAGTTTAGGGAAAAACACCATTCCATTGACATATAATTTTATCAGAACTTGAATTGACTCCTTAACTCCTTACCTTGAATTTTTAATTCTGCTATTTTTGTATAGTATTTACATTATTATATTTTTAAAAATCACAAAGACAATTACCTGGAAAATGAACAAAGTGCAAAGCTGTGCATTGTTTGAAAGTTACAGACACAAGAACTTGCCTTTGCTTTTTCTAGTTTCTGATGTTCCGAGGGACCTGGAAGTTGTTGCCACGACCCCCACCAGCATGTTGATTAGCTGGGAAGCCCCTGCTGTCACAGTGAGGTATTACAGGATCACCTATGGAGAAACAGGTGGGTTAGCAAAAGGCTCTTTCACATTCTAATCAAGTCAGATTGTGCTGGGGGTAATCTGAAAGCCCACCAGCGAGTGTACAGTTAGAGAGTTTGGCAAGTCCATTCAATGGAGCCTTGCCTTTTCTGAGAAAGCATGGAAAATAGGCACGATGTAATTGGTAGCAAAATCAAGATAAAAAGTTGTTTGTATAATCCTAGAGGGAAAAGAGAAGATTTGAGGAGGAAAGGATTGTAAATTCACTTGTATATTATCAGTGGTGAAATAATAAGTGATTTATTTGTGTTTTTCTTTTTACTTTTCTGCATTTTCAAAATTTTATTCAGCATGAATATATTCTATTAAAATTTTGAAAAAGGAACAGAGTTTATGCAATCCTGAGTTGAGGGCTTACCTTCTTCTCCCTTCTCATGTCAATCTACAACTCTGACTTTTTAAAGCTGGAATATTAAAATGTCATTAACTGTAATTTTCTCCCTGTTTTTACAAACTTATCAAGGTTTATCTCATGCATAAATAAACATATTCATTTCTGTTCAAACCACATTAATAGCACTCTTATAAAGGGAATAAGTAAAAGTATAACTTACGTGCTTCTCTCAACACCTTAGTTCAGTTGCTCAGTGATTCCCAAGTACCTGTCCATCCCTCCGGTTTTGACTAACCTCTTTCCAAACAGGAGGAAACAGCCCCGTGCAGGAGTTCACTGTGCCTGGGAGCAAGTCTACAGCTACAATCAGTGGCCTTAAACCTGGAGTGGACTACACCATCACCGTTTACGCTGTCACTGGCCGAGGGGACAGCCCAGCGAGCAGCAAGCCTGTTTCCATTGATTACCGAACAGGTAGTGACTCCTTGGGATGACACAGGCATATTTACTCAGATGGTTTCTACGGTGTTCTCCCAAGGAATTTTCTCCACTGTGAAACTGACTTTCTTTTTTAAGAAGATGAAGAATACCTACCGCTACTTGTTTTGAGCCAGATGTACAAGGAAATACCCCCTAGGGCAGGGATTTTTGTCTGTTTCGTCAGTTGATTTAGTCCACCTGCCTACAATAGAGACAGACATAGAAGGTGTTTTATTAGTATTTGTTAATAAATGAATGAGTGAGCTGATAAAGTAAGAAGACAAACACCTGGTTAGAGTGTCGTTTCTTTGTGACTGAAGTAGCCATCTTGAAAGTAGGTCATGGTTTTGAGATGCTCCCCAAAAGCTATCTCTGTTTCTGCAAAAGAAACACTAGGGGGTCGTTAATTATAGTCAGAGATCATCCAATATTTAGCAGAACTGGAGACAAGGACACGTTCAGTCTTGTTCCCATGGACTGTGGCTTCATTGGCTTTTCCTGGTTTTCATTTGTAGAAATTGACAAACCATCCCAGATGCAAGTGACTGATGTTCAGGACAACAGCATCAGTGTCAGGTGGCTGCCTTCGAGTTCCCCTGTGACTGGTTACAGAGTGACCACCGCTCCCAAAAATGGCTTGGGACCGACAAAAACTAAAACTACAGGTCCAGGTAAGAATCGCCAGCACCTCACACGCACTGGGAAAAACAGAGCAGTGCGCTTTTTAAATAAACAGCCACCTACCCCTGAGTACCATGTGTTTTTATATCATTATGTCCATGTTCCCCACTTGTGAATCCAGGGCTCAAGGTTGTCACTCCCTCCACAGGATTTTCAGGGTAAGAGCAGTTCTGTTTTTTCCTGCACGGTCCTGTTTAATGGTGTGGACACCTTAAAGTATGCGATCCATCTTTGTGATTTTGTTTGCCATGTACATCAAGAAGAGAGAGATGGCCTGACTGATTTTTAAAGATCTTTTCAGCTCTTGTTTTTGTTTTTATATAAAATATTTGTGAAATTAGGATCCTAAGGCAATATCTTTTTTTTTTTTCTCCAATGCAAGTGAACATTTATTTACGAATTCACAGAGGTGGAAAAAGTGAGCCAGCTGGACTGTGTGGGCTAAGGAAACAAATTACAGAGGCAAAAGAAGGGCCCTTGGAGTTTAGGGGAGGGCAGAGAGAGAGAGTACTCCATGGAGTACTTATCCTTGAGTGTGACTTTATTCCAATATGACAGTTTGTATCAGCAATGAACATGTTTGTCCAAGAGGAAATCCATGTCTGACTTGTCTGTATTTTCCTGGTATATCTGCCAGTGACAATCTAGGCCCGTACATATTTAGTCCCGGAGTCTGAACATCACTTGGATGACCTTCCAGTGGATGACATAGCTGCTGCATTCGCTTTTCATTTGCTTTGCAGATCAAACAGAAATGACCATCGAAGGCTTGCAGCCCACAATGGAGTATGTGGTTAGTGTCTATGCTCAGAATCAGAACGAAGAGAGTCAGCCTCTGGTCCAGACTGCAGTAACCAGTACGTAACCCGTGCTCAGTTTCCCTTTTCAAAGTCAGACTTTGTTCTTAGGCATCTGAATGCCCTCTGCGCGCCATTTGTGGTTATACATGGGGAAAGCCAACTTGTTGGTTAGTTTGTAGGTTGAGTTGAGCCCTGTATACAGACATTTTATTCTTCTCAGTGCCAAGCCATGAACATGTAGGGAAAGAAGTTGTGGAACCACTGTAGTTAGTTGCTGTGCTTTAAATTTCTTTTGCTCAAATGGCCTCAGCAAAATCTTATTTGCCAATAGCACAATCTACAGAGTATTTTCCCAGGACCGCCTTTTCTACAGCTGGATGGTGAAGTTGATTTGAAGTGCTTCCTATGAAGCTGTTAGGTTGGCAGCGTTTGCAGGACTGTGGCTGCACCAATGTTTAATGTAAATACTTAAAGGGGGCGGGGTGGGGAAGAAGAGTTAAAGATTTATAGCAACGTAAATCTAACATTAAAAATCAACTTTACCACTTCCAAGGTATAGAAAATCCAGGTCTGTGAGACTAACATTGCATTGCAAAAGCAAATTTTGGTAGAGTATCTTAAAATTAACGCAAGTAAATCCTCTTTGTGAAAACATTCTGCAGGGTGCTTACGCTTCTCGCGTATACCTGTTTTAATTAAGTGATGCGACATTAAATATTGTCTGAATCAAAGATACTTCAACAAGTGTTAGGTAATTTTCTGTGTAATAGTGGGTTAATTGGAATTTAATTTATCAGAGAATGGTATCTGCAGAACTGCTTTGCACGTTATAAAAATGCTTATTTCACAACTTGCTTTTCACATAACCTCTTACCATTAATTTGCCTAACAGACATTGATCGCCCTAAAGGACTGGCATTCACTGATGTGGATGTCGATTCCATCAAAATTGCTTGGGAAAGCCCACAGGGGCAAGTTTCCAGGTACAGGGTGACCTACTCGAGCCCTGAGGATGGAATCCATGAGCTATTCCCTGCACCTGATGGTGAAGAAGACACTGCAGAGCTGAAAGGCCTCAGGCCTGGTTCTGAGTACACAGTCAGTGTGGTTGCCTTGCACGATGATATGGAGAGCCAGCCCCTGATTGGAACCCAGTACACAGGTATATCGTTAATTGCACCACTGGGTGCTCATGGGAGCAGAGGCTTTATGCCCTGCTGGATGAATTACACTTTATCAGGCTATTGAGTCCCACATAAGGGGGTGAAAAAAAAAAGGAAAGGCCCTCTTTAAGAGGAATAGTACTAAACAATGAAGTTCAGGTGATACTTAGGTGAAGTCTAATAAACAGACATTCTGGAGTAGCTTGGCTTCTAAACAAGGCCGTAAAGCCAGACATTTGAAGAGAAGTCTTAAACTGTGGATTATTTCCTAAGCCATGCCTCCCTGTGGCTCTACCCACTGTGTATAAAGGGAAGAAGTTTGGCATCCTAGAGCTTTCTCTAAAAAAGGAACCCAGAATGGGCCATTCGTAGCAGCATGATTCTGAGAATACGTGGGTAAGACCTTCCTTCTCTAATTGCATATCGTGTGCTCGGTGTATAATGCGCTTAAAGGATTGCGAGCCAGACACATAGGGCAGATGCTTTCCACAATATTTTACCTTCGTGTGCTTTGTTTCTGAAGCACGGGGGAATGCTAAAGCTGTGTCCTTGCGACAGCATAGACCCTGGAGGTGACAGTCTGTGTCATTGCTCTTTGCTTCTCTTTTCTGCTTCTGTTATGATTCAATTTTCTTATGCTGCACCACAGAGAATACTTCAAATTTAGCAGAGATATCTGCCACAGGGTCCAAATAAAGAGAATAAAAACGTAATTCTAACTTTTGGGGTATGGAGTACTCTGAAATGGATTTTCATGCAAAGACAATTTATATAGGAAAAGGACTATTGCTCATCTTTCCATATAAATGGAAAATCAATCTCAATGGCCAATAAGTCATTCTGACTTTAAAAAAAATTTTAAGGGAAAGCAAACACATCTTCTAAAACCTAAATTCTCCTAGAATTCTGATTTACTTGTGTTTCCAGTGATTCTGAGCATTGGTGGATATGAAACATTTTTTTCAGCAAACGTTTTCATAATTTTGCATCCCTTCTTGAACTTCCTTGTACTGAATCTTTGACCAGGGAACCCACCTAACCAAAAACAATCACAATCTAGTCTACTTCTTGGAATTCACTTTATTTTCCATTTCCCCATTTCCTATACGATAACCTCTAACCAATGACCATCTCGACAGCCATCCCTGCACCAACCAACCTGAAGTTCATTCAGGTTACACCAACAAGCCTGACTGCCCAGTGGACAGCACCCAACATTCAGCTCACTGGCTATCGGGTGCGGGTGACCCCCAAAGAGAAGACAGGACCAATGAAAGAAATCAACCTTTCTCCTGATAGCTCGTCTGTGGTTGTATCAGGACTCATGGTAAGAAGTGCCCTTTTTTATTGGAATAAAGAAGTAGGCTATCTTTTATACACTTTAAGGTGGCAGAAATATAATATAAAAATATATCTCATTTGCCCCGCCATCAAATCATTTTATTGTAATTTTGTACCAATTTCATAAAAAAATAGTTTTGGATAGTCTACAGCTTTTTTTTTTAAAAAGATTTTGTTTATTTGTTTTTAGAGAGAGGGGAGGGAAGGAAGAAGGAAAGGGGGAGATACATTGATCAGTTGCCTCTCTCAGGCCCCCATGTGGGGACCTAGCCCACAGCCCAGGCATGTGCCCTGACTGGGTATCAAACCGGTGATCTTTGAGTTCACAGGCCGGCACTCAATCCACTGAGCCACACCAGCCAGGGCTGTTCTACAGCTCTTTAAATGTATTCTGTTTATTTACTTTATTATTTTTTTGTATTCTGTTTATTTTAAATGGTTATGTGTGGGTGGGGGCAATTTATATGTCCACAGGCTGAATGCACACATCTGCTTTTAGTTTCCGTGCATTTTCTGAGCTCCGTTACCTTGGCAAGGGATCTTCTCCAGTTTGTACCAACCCAGCCTGACCTTCCCTTCATTAAAACAGCTTTAGTCCTTCTGGACCTGCAAGTAAAAACTAGCCAGGAACCTAGGAGACTGGTGTGCATTTTAACATAAGCCCAATTCCAGAAGAAACTACAGAAAGAGGGCTCAGAGATGGAATAGAGGATTCTCTTTGCCTCCCTGTGATCAGAAAAATTCATAGTTTTTACATCAGTTCATGAAGGACAAAAACAGGCTAATACCCATTTTCCTCACTGAGTATCAGTGTAGCGTAAGTATGTAAGTTACAGCTTACTTGAGCTTACCCTCTGAAGGCATTTTAAAATTCATGTAATTTAAATTTTGTTATTGATCACCTGTTGTGTAGGAATGAGATTAATCTAGGAATTTATAGTGCTGCAGGTTTTATTAGTTTATCATTATTTTTTCTTTATAACCATGTTGTTCTTCTAATGCTGTAGCGAAAATCCCTGGGCTTCCCGTTGCTAAAGCTCACTGTGCCCCTCTTTCTAGGTGGCCACCAAATACGAAGTGAGTGTCTATGCTCTTAAGGACACGCTGACAAGCATGCCAGCTTACGGAGTTGTCAATACTCTGGAGAGTGAGTCGTGAAACTTTGTAGTATCAAAAAATATTCTGTATAGGTAAAAATTCAAGAATGGCAAATGACTTTCTGGATCACTAAGCTAACAATGGAATGACTCCCAGTCTGGAAATCGATTTGCTCACCCACCGTTTTGACCTAGCTCTTGTCACCTTTTATGAGCCCCTGCGCACAAAAGTGGTCTGTGAGCACGCAAACGGGATCGTTCCGTAGGGTTGAAGCCCTGGTGCTGTGGACGAGGACTGACACCGAGTTTATGCTCTACTTGTGGGACTTTGTTCCGCAGTTAAGTTTGGGGGGTCCATGCTGCCTTCCACCGTACGTTAACAGTGCAGCAGGGGTGGACAAAATGGGGCCCAGGCTCTAGTTTTCTGCTGTATCAGTAACTCATGATACGCTCGCTCTTTCAGAAATCATACAAAAGAGTGTCAAAGTTTCCTCATCTACAGAATAAGAGATGGTGTTCCATCTGTTCAGAGAAAAAATATGAAGTCCTATAAAAATGACAAAATACTAGCAGCACATGTATGTATTATTGCTGGCTGGCTGTAGGATTCTAACTCCTACTAAGCTTATGTTACATTTTAATAAATTAAAAGTTTTCACATTTGTTGAGGGATTTGTAGGTTCTAGAAAACCCGCCTTGGGAACCACTGGTAGTATCTGTAATAAGGGTTTTTTAGTTCTTCAAAACAAAAGGGAGATGTTTTAATATTTCTAATTACTGGCAGCCTTTCCTTCTGGATGCCACAAGAGAAAATCTATACATCATCATGTGTAGAAATGGATGCATTTTAAAATACCACCCCTACCTCTGTGAGCCTGCCAGGCACTAATCTCTGGCTATGATCCCATGCAGATGTCAGCCCTCCCAGAAGGGCCCGTGTGACAGATGCCACCGAGACCACCATCACCATTAGCTGGAGAACCAAGACGGAGACGATCACCGGCTTCCAGGTGGAAGCCGTGCCAGGAAATGGCCAGACTCCTGTTCAGAGAACCATCAGTCCCGATGTCAGAAGCTACACCATCACAGGTCGGGGGCCTTACGGGGCTGACCGCCCTTGTTCACTGCTGCTCACTGCGTAGATGAGCGTATTATCCTAGCACTTACACCAATTCACTCTATTTTCAGTGTTTTATGATAACCCAGCTCTACTCTTTAGAAGCGTATTTTCAAACCATGATCAGAAATAGTTTTGGTCTGTGAATGCCTGATTTTATTTCATGTTTTCCAGAGAAATGGCATGTTCCATTCATCCTTTTGATTTTTAATCAATGTACCCTTTCTTACATAAAAAAAGGTAACATAATGCTTAAAACAGAAAGCAACTTAAAATTGTTTGACATTAGCATAGATTATGAAGCATAATTAACTTAAAAAAAATCAAACACTAAACTCATAAAGGTCGAATTTGTAGCCAGAGAATGTTCAATGTCTGGGTTAATCCAGGTCTCTTTGAGGTTTGGAGTTCTGATTCCAGTTACCAATCAAAGACCATCTGATGGTGATGAAGAGAAAACACTAGGTACTCGCCCCTCATGGTCTGAGAGGGCCACTTCTTATGTAGCATTTTTGTATTTTCAAATTTATTTTAGCTAGTGTCTTTGTGTACATCAGTGATTTTCTTTTGAGATATGTTTCTCATTAACAGTTAGTACCCACACCATGCTCTACTTGACTGTTCAAATGTGAACCACTTACGTGGTCCATATAAATATGGGATAGTAGAGGAACCATGAAAATTGCAAATAAGTTTGAAACTTCCTAATCAATATCAGATGAAAGCTGTCTCTCCTCAAATCCTAGGTTTACAACCCGGCACTGACTACAAGATCTACTTGTACACCTTGAACGACAATGCCCGGAGCTCCCCCGTCATCATCGACGCCTCCACTGGTAACTATAACTTTCCACTGAAGAGGTACCACTGATTTCTCTGTGATCAGTCATGTGCGCTTAAGGAACAAAAATGAGGCTGATATTTTTGCACTATAGATCATAGTGAATCGTTTTTACAGCTTACAGAACTCTCAGATTCTCTGAGGTTTGTTAATAAGGACTGGGAAAAGGGTGTGGGAGTAATTTTCTTGGTTATTCATTTTCTTAGCGACTTAATTTTGATTTCTTTTAGCCATCGATGCACCATCCAACCTGCGTTTCCTGGCCTCCACACCCAACTCCTTGCTGTTGTCATGGCAACCGCCAAGGGCCAAGATCACTGGTTATATCATCAAGTATGAGAAGCCTGGGTCCCCTCCCAGAGAAGTGGTCCCTCGGCCCCGCCCTGGTGTCACTGAGGCTTCTATTACTGGTATTGCTGCTTCCACGCTGCTGTTTTTCCTCCTTACCCCCGGGACACCAACGGCTTGGCAGACCCCAGCTGTGTAGAGCAAGGCGCCCATCTCTGGCAGACCCAGGAAGCATTCTCTGTGTAGGACCTGGAGAGTTCAGTGTTTCTCAAGTGGCATGAGTTCATGTAAATGAAGTAGTTCCCGTACTGTCCTAATGGCGTGACTAAAATCTTTTTATTTGCTGTATGTTTGCCAGACACTTGTCAGTCCAGTCCTAGAAAAAGACATCGTTCGAAGCAAACTAGCTAATTTATGCTTAACTCCCTAAAGATCTGAGGATTTTGCAGGACATGCCAGAGTTCTATCTGTTGTTGCCCTTCATGAGGCAAAGTGATCCCCAGCCACCCGTATTGAAGAGGATGCCTAGTGTGAGAATTAAGAGTTGTCCATTTCAGTAGGTCATGCGCCTCTGGTATTATTTTTCTCCAAAAGATTACATTTTCAATTTTTTGTGAGAGTATCATCTGGAGAACACACAGGTACAGGAAGAAGACACTGATTTTTGTTGGTTTTTTTTTTGTTGTTTGTTTTTTAAGAAACTTTGGGGACAGAAAATAGAATCGGCTGTGGGAGGAATTGAACTGGATAATTCCACTGGGGACCCCACAAAGATCACTCGTTGTCCCCTGCAGTGCACTTAACTTGCTGTCTCACTATTCACTGACCCTGTCACTGAGGATCACCTGGTTACTGGGCCTAAGCAAACTGATGGAGATCACCTGCAGTGATCCCTCCCGAATGTATATTCCACTGGCGGCGCACAATGCTGACCGACTTTTTTGGAATTCAAAAAGGCAAATAGGATCACATGCTAAAAGAATGCCCAGGAGAACTTAGCATGCAAGTTCTTATTCAGGTGTCTGATTTGATAGTAAGATCATTGGTTTGCTAGGTGGCCATCACATGCAGAGTATCTGAATGTTTATGGAAGAAAAGTGAAGTCAGTGTTACCTTTCAAGAGTCCGGCAGCCTGAGGGAGAAAAAACGCTTGCTCCCCAGGAGTGTCTCCTGATGAGATCAGTTTCCACTTGGCTAGCTGAGCCCACAAACTTAACGTGACGGTCTGTCTTTCCACCAGGTCTGGAACCAGGAACCGAGTACACAATCCAAGTCATTGCTCTTAAGAACAACCAGAAGAGTGAGCCTCTGATTGGGAGGAAAAAGACAGGTAAAGAAAGATCACCTTCTGGGTAACTGGGAGACCGTCGAGACAAAGCTAATTAAATTACAAATTTACTTTGCAGTGAAAAGGTCTCCAGGTTCTGATGCATTTTTCATGGGAGTTTGTTTTTTTTCCCCCGACAGCATATGTCGTCCTCTTTGATAGTAGGGATAACCTAACATAATCTGTTACTTCAGCTTTCTTTTTCCTTGAGTTGAGTTTTATTTTTCTTATCCAGTCAATGTAAAGCCTTTTGTTCACCTTTAAAATTTTCAAAACAGATAAAAATTATGAAAGTGAAATGACTATCATTGCTATTCACCTATACCTTTTGTTGAAGTTAAAAATGTTTAATATTATTTGACTTCTGAAACTTGAAGCTAAAGAATATCTTACTTTTTCATCCACTTAGTTTAATTGGAAGGAAATGCTATATTTGTGCTATTAGACTTCAAAAAATAAACATGTATGTACTTTTATCTATTTGTACCATTTCAAACCATAAAAAACCATTGAACCAAACCTCTGGAATTCTCATCGTCCAGCTGCTATGTAATTATTGTGGATTCTAGTCCTTAAAACATGATTCTCGAATGAAAAAAAGAAGCATTTCATTTCCATTAGGCTTAATTTGAGCAGCGGCAGCTTCAGTGGGGCTCAGTGGTATAAAGCTTTGTGTGTATGATAAATTCATACGAACACTTTTTTCATTCTAAACTAAAGAAATCTTTGAGAAAAAAAGTCATAAAGATTTCTTTCTGAAAAAAGTGTTTTGTGATCTAAGAACTGCTCATTTTCCAGGGGCTTTGATCGAATCGATAACCAATCCGTGTCGCCTGAGTTGATAATGATTACCGCTGGTACTTCTGGGAGCTTAACACGCTTTGCTTTTTTGGCTCTAACCTCTCTTGGCTAGATGAGCTTCCCCAACTGGTAACCCTTCCACACCCCAACCTTCAAGGACCAGAGATCTTGGATGTTCCCTCCACAGCTCAAAAGACCCCTTCCATCTCCACTGACTCTCGCAACGGTATTCAGCTTCCTGGCACTTCGGGTCAGCAGCCCAGTGTTGGGCAACAAATGATCTTTGAGGAGCATGGTTTTAGGCGGACCACACCTCCCACCACGGCCACCCCCGTAAGGCATAGGCCAGGACTGTACCCACCGAATGTAAATGAGGAGATCCAAATCGGTCATGTCCCCAGGGGAGACGTAGACCATCACCTCTACCCTCATGTTCCGGGACTCAATCCAAATGCTTCTACAGGACAAGAAGCTCTCTCTCAGACAACCATCTCTTGGACCCCGTTCCAGGAAAGCTCTGAGTACATAATTTCATGTCATCCCGTTGGCACTGATGAAGAGCCCTTACAGGTAATTAATTTTTCTCTTTACTTCTGACTGGGCGGCTTGGGAAGGAGTAAGCTAGGTAACTGAAGGGACCAACGCTGACGTAAAGTGGCTGCATTTCTGGGACGTCTTGGAAAGGTGGCTTGCTTAAGCCCTTCATTTTTTTTTATCTCAATATGGTTCTACTTTGCAGCAGGAGGGTGTGTGTGGGGGGTGGGGCGGGGGGCAGGTTACCGGAGTGTCATTAGCTTTTATTTAGCCCAAAGAAAGAAATCCTTTCTATTATTCTCACCTATTCGAGGCTCCTTAGTAGTACAGACAAGGAAATGATCCTAGAAAAGAGAGAGGAATATTCTGCATGAATTTATATTTGCGCCCAAAGGGCTAAGATGCCACCCTATAGTTAGTGCTTGAAGAATCCCATTGTCTACAGTAGTTCTAAGGAGAAAGAACTTAGGTGAAGCTGTGCGTATCAGCTGTGGTAAGTGGTTGATTCTCTAACTAAAACTGATCCTTTAATTCGTCTTGCTGGTATCAATTTTATTGTGTTGTCATTTTCAGAAAGTGGCAGAATTCTTAAAACTGTGGAAGATCTATGAGCTTAGAAACTTGAGTTGGAGGTTTTACCAAAGTGTTTTAAAGAGTCTAGTGGGGTCAGGTGCCACCTCGAGTGGGACAAATCAGTCTCCCTGCCGGGCCCACATTCCATGCAAAGGGGGTGTCGCTTGTACAGACCTGTGGGTGCAGCAGGGTGGAAGGGAGGCTGTCCCTAGAGTTCCTGGGGGCTCCTGGCCACTGTGGAGCACGTCAGGCAGATTTCTGGCCGGAAAATCTGGCGGGTGGAAGTGATGGCCACTCACCCAAGTTCCACTTTCTCCTTAGAAGCGGGTAAAGGTCCCAGACAGCCATCTTTATTTGTCCCCCTTTATTCCGTGTACACAGTGAGGGTTGTGGATAAGGGCATAGGTTAAGTCGTGGGGATTCCTCACTGTCATGCTTTCTCTCCTGCTTTGGGTGTGCCAATAACGGTAGTTCCGAGTCCCTGGCACTTCTGCTAGTGCCACGCTGACGGGTCTCACCAGAGGGACCACCTATAACATCATTGTGGAAGCACTGAAGGACCACCAGCGGCACAAAGTTCAGGAGAAGGTTGTCACTGTGGGCAACTCGGGTATGTGAACGCCTGGGCGACTGAGGCCCAGGCTCCCCTTGGGGGGTTGGGGGGTCCTCTTCCTACTTTTTCTACGGACTGTCCCCTTGTTGCTGTTGTCCTTTAACTTTGGGAAATTATGTTGCATCGTGAAGCAGATGAGCAACTTTACACTGACTTATTTTCCCCTCCTAGTGTCCTAGTGTCTTTGTAAAATGCACACACATTTCAGAGTCGCACGCAGTGATAGGGTGAGAGACCTGGACACAGGCTTCCTGACCCTTTGCCCGGACTGTCTCCCTCTCCCCATATTCTGTCCTCTTGAGTGACTTATAAGTCCCGAAACTGATGACCTGCAAAGGAACTTCCCCATCTGCAGACCTTAGGGACAGCGGGTGCTCCTTCCTAATGTAAAGTGCTACCAACCCAGGCCGTGTCTGTCCCCAGGGCTCCCTGAGTCCAATGTTAGTTCAATTTTCTTCTTATGACTTAGATTCAAAGCCTCTCTCAAGGTTGAATGGTCACTGAGTCTTCAGAGCACCTGGGAAGCCCTATTAAAAGTTCTCTTGAACTTTGTGACAAGCCCGTATGTCCCTTGGCTTGTCAACCTGCAACAGCTGAAGACTCACTAAGGAACATAAGATAGGAAATAATGTGAACCCTGAACCCCATGCCTTCCAAACAGAGGGTTGTTTCTCAGCAGGGAATGCTAAATTTTTTTCCCTACCAAGTGACTGGCCTTATTTCTGGGGCCAGTTTCTTTCATTTCAGCCTCCTTCCTCATTGGCTGCGCTGTTTTACAGACACAGATGCCAGTGAATTAAGCAGCTGAGTATCTGGGAGGGAGGGTGGCAGGGCGGGGATCATTTTGTGCTGGTTATAATATGGCCACGGTAATACATACCTTTTGCCTTCAGTGGTTTTACTAGTAAAATGCCACATGAAAGGAATTTTTAAGGGCACAAAGGTCTTTGTGCTCTTCCACACTGTTTTTTAAAAATTCCGTCTCCATAAGTTCAGTCAGGTGGAATTTTAACTCCTGGCTGTTTTCAGGAGCCTGACTGAAAGCCCTCGTGGCAGTTTAAGTTCCTCCCTTTTTCTTCCCACCTCCGTATCCCCAGCAGTGACACTTTTCGTGCTAGCCAGGCTCTCCTGGCTCTGAAGCATCTCTGACTTCCGAGTTTCTCCAAAACTCTGTTTCCCCGCCAGCGTGCTGCCTTTGAAAATAGCAGGCACTTCAAATGTCTATGGCTTTTGAGCTTTTGATTTTTGCCCTGTAAGCAGAAAATATACACAGTGAGATTCAAGGACACAGAAGACAGTTTACTTAATTTTTAGAGTAACTTAAAACACTCTTTGTGTGAATTATTTTACAGTAAGCTTCCCCAAGACACAAAGACTGAGAGCTTGGGCAACGTGAAAAGCCACCCTCACGTGTCCCTAAGTCATTCCTATCTCATTGCTTCCTCTTGTTCGGAACAATTTTATTTAAGTGAAGCAGTCCTATAATTATGATGATAATGTGCAAAATCTCAATGTTTTGCACTCTTACGCAAAACATGCAAAAATAAAAGTGAAGATCACATTATAATGGCACATCAAAGTGTTAAAAACTTTTGCAGTAAAAGCAAAAGATACCCTCTAATAATTATGCTTTACTTGGTGAGCACTTTTTAAGTGTTGGTAATGGACCAGTACTTTGAATTCATGATCTTATGTGATCTCACAAGATCCCAAGCGGGTAGAGATATTTTTAGCGTTAGTCTTTACTACAGATGACTATAATGTAATAGCTTAAGGTCCCTCAGGTGCTGATGGAGCGGCATTTTCAGTCTTTGCATCTCACCGGTGTGCTTAACTAGCTTAAATTGCTTCCAGGTCTGTTCCTCGTTCTATAGGCTATATTTCCCAGAAGTGACTTTCTTCTAGAACTGGTAACAAACATGAAAGATGGGTTCCTTTCATGATGCCTTTTCAAGTGTCTACTGGCAACATGTAAGCGTCGCGTACAAGAGCGGCTTGTTGCACTGATAGAACAGATGAAGGCTTCTTGATGCTACTGAGATTTTTGTTTTAGATGAAGCCATTACATAGAATAATCCATTTTCTCCTTGTATTCCAAAACCACCAGTAAGATGTCTTTTTCACTGCTTTCCCCCCCTTTTCTTCATGTATGCAACCCAGGCCCAATGCCGACGGATGACTCGTGCTTCGACCCCTACACGGTTTCGCATTACGCCGTTGGAGAGGAGTGGGAGCGATTGTCCGAATCGGGCTTTAAACTCTCGTGCCAGTGCTTAGGCTTTGGCAGCGGTCATTTCAGATGTGATTCATCTAGTGAGTAGCTTGCTTTGTCCATCCACTCATCTGTCCATCTCTTCCAGTCCCACGCATTCGCACAGTGTGCCACGGAATCATGTTTGGCAGACATGGGCTCTTCCAAACATGAAGCACACGAGGGGAGACTGCTTCACGCAAAGTAACATTTTGCATCATAGAAAAATGATGGGAAATTTTACTTGTGCATAGTGCTTTGTTTCAAGGGTGGTTTGTCAATGAGACAATTAAAAATAAATTTGCGATGGTAATAGGATTTTTAAAAATTTTCTGTTCAGCAAAATTAACAAAGTCAAACTCTTTGGAGCCTGGTCAACAGAGAAACACAAGCAACGCAAAGTTTCTTTTAATCTTTACTGTTGAATGAACTCAGAGGTAAACATTTATACTCATAAACACTCTGCCTCTTTCAACACAAACTGAACACACCCGTATCAAGGTACACAGACACACAGCAGGCAGGAGGGGTCCAGATAATCTGGAGATAATTAAGAATCTCCCATCAAAATAGGTTTGATCTTCGAATTATAAAAATTGTAAAATTTTAATTATTTTTTTAGTCAAGATGATTTGAGGAATTATGTTTTGAGATTTAGTAGTAGAGTTTATAAACTATGCTTTGTTTTTAGTGGATGTATTATTGACAATTGGTTCATTTTTATTTTTAAGTTTGTATAGTTATTATCTATATAAGTCATTAGGTGCAATTTTGGGAGTAGAGTTATAAGTTGATTTATGTGATTCTTTGGCTCAAATTATATATTCTTTGCTTAGATGTCATAATTATCAATTAACTTAAAGTTTAAGGAATGAGTGACTTTGATAAGATGGAAGTATTGTTTTACAAACTATTGAAGTGTGTTTTGTTTTGGAGATTAAAAAGTCATATTTTATGTGTAGTAGTGAAGATATGTAACTGTGACTATCCTTAAAAGCAACCTGATTTTTAGGGATAGTAACCACTGATATATCATTGTTTGTTTTTGTTGTTTTGATACACAGATTATTCATTTTCTCCTCTCATTTACAAGAATCAGGTTGTGGAATATAGAAACCTGCTGATCTTTGTGGGGTTTTTTTTTGTTGTTGTTGTTAATTGAACTACTTTGTATCCAGGATCTCTGCAAATCTGAAGTGATTTTCTATTCCTAAAATACTCAAACCCTACTTTAGTTTTATGTTAATAGTGAGAATTCAAATGAAGCTCACTGACTATTCTTGTGACATGATTGTGGGGGAATACATTGAATCTTAAAAATAGCATTTTAGAAAATGTTAAATGGTAATTTAAAATCCAACCAAAAAATTGGTTTGTCTTTGGGATGATGACCTTTAACTTCCCTTACGGTTCCTTCCAGATACCTGGCCGTTAAGCTCCTGTGGGTCAGAACACACAAAATAACTGCCTCTGATTCCCCCCACCCCGCAGAATGGTGCCACGACAATGGCGTGAATTTCAAGATTGGAGAGAAGTGGGATCGTAAGGGAGAAAACGGCCAGATGATGAGCTGCACGTGCCTTGGAAATGGAAAAGGAGAATTCAAATGCGATCCCCGTACGTGGCCACAGATCACTTTTAGTGCCTTGTCAAGCACTCCCGCACTCATTACTGAGCTGTAACTCTCATTCAGAGAAACGAGAGGAGCTTTTAGGTCTCCTTGAGGAGTGAACAGTGGGTTTGTTAATCTTCTGATTTGGGAAAGCGGAGACAAGCTTCAGAAATGAGCCGTGATGTAATTTGATGACAGGGCACTTGAGCACTTTTCCGACCTGAGTATTTTGATCACTAACTGCATTAGTTATCAGAAAGCTTTATGGGTCTTCAGATTCAACTTTCAAAATATGATCTCCATCTTATCAGTTTATTAGATCTAGTTTTTGGAAATGCGGCCCTGTGATGTATATAGTAGTTTCTTTGTGATGAATGATTCCCATAACCATGTGGTGTTTTGGTTCTGATGATACAAATTTAGGGAAGAGATAGAAGCTGCCCTGTACCGGGGTCAAGTCTGTCTGGTTGTTCTCAGTCTTACATGCGCGTCTGACATTTGTCTCCACGTAGATGAAACCACATGCTACGATGACGGGAAGACGTACCACGTTGGAGAACAGTGGCAGAAGGAATACCTCGGTGCTATTTGCTCCTGCACATGCTTTGGAGGCCAGCGGGTAAGGCTGCCTGCAATTTAGATATGATCAAGACAAGCTGATGATTCAGGGTTAAGTTTCCTGTGTGTATACTGTGCGTACAGGTATGGCAGTGCCCCTTGTGAAATGTTGAAACACCTTATTGCCTCTCGGCACATAGCTGCCCAGGTAAAGCTTCTGAATACCCTTTCCAGTTGTCCCCTCTTGTGACAGCCTCAGAACCAACCCTGCCCACCCATCCCAACCAGTATTCATGCTCTTTCTCTTTTCCTCGCAACTAAAGTGTTAAAAGTTGGGTAGTGCTGGGCCTCCAGCTCCAAGCTAAAGGACAGGTATCCCTATAGCATTGTTGTTAAATGTTTGGAAACAATAGCATTGTTTGTGGCTGCCCAGATGTAAGACAGTGCCCTTTCTTTGTACCTTCCCCAAAATACAATAGATTCCTTCTATACGTCTGGTGCTGTGCAGAGGGCTATGGGGTGGAACAAGAAAGGTCCTGGCTCTTAGTGGTACAGTAGTTGGAGACATGAAATTAGCATACATTGAAAGTCAAGCTCATTAAATAAGGTTCTGAATGGGTCTGCCAAGTAATACAGTACCCAGGTAGCCTGGAATCAGCAAGAAAATTTTCATGAACAAGAGAAGTGTAACCTGGCTGGGATTTAGGATGGTTCAATTTGGGCTGAGGGAGGGGAGGAAGCAGAGAGAGCAGAGTAATCATACCCCCTGGGAAGGGGAGGGGCTGGCAGGTTCGGGCTCTGGTGAGCTACCCCTCTGCCTGGCGTCACGAGAAATTAGATGGGCCTTGGAAGTCCATCATTTAAGCCGGTACTCCTTAACCATTTCTAATCTGCTCTATTTCTATAAAACAAAAAAGGCCATGCCAACCTCTAATATTTGAAATTTCAAAATCAAATGACTCTTGTAGCTCTTTAAGAGTGAAGGGACATAATAATAGCCCCGTGTTTTCAGTGAGAACCAGCCCTCCCCCACAGCCCTCAAGTTCTGAAGCATGAGGACATGCTCCCTATTCCAGGGTAAGACTCACTGGTTGATGCCTTTGGCATGAGCCAATTGCAGGGGTCCAAGAAGAAAAGGAACATGATGGAAATGGCCCTTAGGAAGATTAGTCTGGCAGCAGGGAAGGGTTTCAGGGGTCTGCTTCTGCCCCCACCTGAGGACCTGGGACGGGCAGTCACTACTACGATCTCTCACCCCCCTGCAGGGGCTGGGGGGGAAGAGGCGCTGCCCATTCTGGTAGGAAGAAGCTGTGGAGTCTCTCTCTTTCCATATCTCTCATTCACGCTTACAGGCTCTGATCACAGGACTCACTCATCTCTGGTCATGTGGTTGGTACAGAGGGAAAAGTGGTGGAAGTGAATTTGTTGGGAAGTAGGTTTTGGTCTCACTTCAGCATCTCCTCATTATTTACGCACATGAAACCTTTCACATGGGCCACCTACTCTGTTTCAAAGCAAAGGGCTAAATGAAACACTTAAGACAGGAGTGGGAGCTGTTACATTTTTAGAGGAAAGCAAGATTCATTGATTGGCTAAGTAGGCATTTACCGATAATTGTATTCAGTACTACAGGGAATATGCTTTTAAATGGAGAAATATGTCTGAAATATTTAACTGACACTAAAAGAGTGACTGCACGACAGGGTTCTTTCGGTTGTAAGAGAAAAGCCCAATCCAAGTTAATTTGTGCAAAAGAAGGCTCGCGTTACTGAAAAGTCCTGGGATCCACTAGCTCAGGGCCCCTTCCTGAATGGTGTTGGGGTCTCATATGCTTCATTTCTTTGTATTGGCTTCATTCTCCAGGAGGGACCGTGACAAAGGTGACCTTACTTAGCTCCGGGTTTATCTCCTACCAGCTTAGGAGTGACAATGAGAACACATTTCCTCCCATTTCTGGCAAACTCCTCAGATGGAGCCTCCCCGGCCCAGCTGGGTCCCCTTCCTGCTTTCATGCCATCACTAGCCGGAAGAAAGGCTACGTGCCACTGGCTGGGGACATTTAGGAAGATCATGGCCGGGAGTCACCCAGCTGGGTAGCAGCCCCAACATCACCAGCAGGTCACTGTGTGACTCTCCTGCTCCCTCTGAGCTAGTCACCCCCCCCCCCCCGTGTCATTTTCCTTACTTATAAATTTAAAGTATTTGTCCATGTGACCTCAGGTCCCTTCTATAAGCTCTAGGATTCTTGGAAAACCTATTATCTAGTGTGGAAACTTATTAAGGTGGGTGGGGCCAGAATGAGCCTTAGCAGGTGGGTGGGGTTGGAATAGGAAGAAAAGAGAGAACATTTCAGGAGAAAGAAAAAGCAGAAGTAGAACCAGCAGCTCTAACATATGAGTAGTCAGCAAAAACAACTTCTGTGAGTTATAAATTCATGAAATCATCATCCAAGTGTCCTTGGTGATTAATTGCTTACAGTTTGCCAATGAAGAGCTGAAATCCTCCTTTAACACAAGTACTAAACTGTGGTGTTCTCGAATTGTCATAAACCCCATCTGACTTCATGCCTCTGCTCCAGGGCTGGCGCTGTGACAACTGCCGCAGGCCGGGGGCTGAGCCCGGTCCCGAAGGCACTCCCGGCCACTCCTACAACAGCCCGTACTCTGAGAGGTACCATCAGAACTCAAACACTGTAAGTGCATCTGCACCACGGGTGTTTCTCCCCTAAACCCAATCCGTCATAGAGTAGGTACTTTCCTTTTGGATGAACCGAACCTATTTAGGGGGAAAAAAAAAACCCTCTTTGTGACTTAAGAGTACTGTATCCTGTAGCATAATTCAGGTGCTAATGTATTAACCTCTTGAACATCACCTATTGCCCAGTTTGAGTTTATCAGTAGGTTCTTATAGCTAGAATTATTATTCCCCTAATCTAGAAGTAATTGTCATAGAAGCCCCGCCCCCCTTTTTTCTATACACTCTGCGCTTTTGCTGCTAATTCTTTGTCTTCTGTTTTAACAGAATGTCAACTGCCCGATTGAGTGCTTCATGCCCTTAGACATACAGGCTGACATAGACGATTCTCGGGAGTAACACTTCCAACCCAGAGCACCGAGCGTGGATCTCTGCCAAGGCCCATCCAAACTGGAGTGACAGGAGCAGGCCCCGCCTTAGAGTGTTTGTTTCTTTCTTAAGCCCTTTGCTCTGGAGAGGAACTTCTCCAGCTTCAGCTCGACTCACAGCTTCTCCAAGCATCACCCTGGGAGTGTTTTGAGACTTTTCTCACAAAAGGGGGGGCAGTACATTGCTTGTTCTGTTCCAAAGTATTCGATACCGCTCAGTATTTTAAATGATTCTAACTTGTGATTTGGGATCAGTAGGGAAGCACATGCGACAACCCAGAGGCAAAATGTACTGAAATGATATTACCAAAACTTTAAGTAGGAAAGTTACCCAAACACTTCTGCTTCCATTTAACTGTCTGGCCCGCGATGCTGTAGCAACGGCATGTCCTTGTTACCGTGGTACTGGAAATATCCACAGTACTCACTTTTTCCAAAAGATTCTAGTAATTGCCTAGAAACATCTTTCTCTTACCTGTTATTTATCAATTTTTCCCAGTATTTTTATATGGAAAAAAAATTGCATTGAAGACACTTAGTACGCAGTTGATAAGAGGAATTTGGGTTATGGTTGGTGACTATTTTTTATACTGTACATGCCAAAGCTTTACTACTGTGGAAAGACAACTGTTTAATAAAAGATTTACATTCCACAACTTGAATGTCATGGCTCCTTTTTCATATGAAAACATTTGGGGGAAAGTAATCCTTATGAATTTCTTCTCGATTCAGCAAACATTTGAAAACCTTGTGTTCAGCTCTCTAATTCTTGGTGATTTTAGTACAAGAGTTTCTAAATCACTACAAACACAGATGCGTTATTGCCATTTCATCCCTTCAGTAATACAGATCATTTTGTACTTCCTGCTTTAACCAGATTTAAGTGGATGCAAACGTTGGTATGACTTGCTAGCTAGTTCTTCCGAAGCCAAGTCGAAACCGCCTTTAGTTGCTCTTTTCTAATCGTTCTAATTCTTCCCGTCCCGGAGATTACCTGCAAGGAGAACAAACAGGTGGCAGATGTTAAAACTGGAACAGTAGGCAGAGGGCAGTTCTGTCCTAGACCCAGCCCTGTGACTACCTCAACCCAACGTGTCTGCAGCGTCTGCATTTCAATCATTCGACAATTTTAGGGTCCCCCAGCTGAACAGGGTTTGCTGACTCTTGGTCTGCAAAGGCCACTTCCTTTTCAGGTCAACTTTGGGGTAACGTCAAAGCTTTGAGACTAAGGAGAGAACTGAGAATAACAGTGGCACTGGAAATAGTTGGTTATTAACTAGTAAAATATTAACTCATAAAATACAAGACATGGAAAACACATTTAATATGCTATTGTGCAATGCAGAAAAATATTCCAATAAATACTTGGCAATGAATATTAAGATTAAATACAGAGAGAGATTTCCTCAGGTTTATTTGTTTTTAAAAAACAAAACAAATTTACATTTCAGTTTACAGTTTACAAATGCTTTCATGACCAGCATCTCATTTGGGGTAGTTCTTACAGCGTGCATTTTACAGAGACAGCAGCTCAGATGAGTTTGCTGCGGCAGGGCCCAGACCCAGGCCCAAGGCTTCATCTCATCTTTCTGCTTTGTCAGGCTGTACACCAAGATGGCTGCCCTGTATGGAGGGGGGGAACCACAGAAAGTACAGATCATGGTGATGTTAAATGACTGTCTCTCACACGTGGGCCCTCATAGCTCGAGAGACAGTGTGATTCAATGCGAATCCACACACTGCAGTGGGGTGTCCCACGGAAGACACCTGCCTGAGAGAACGCAGGCCACTCCCTCCATCTTTCATACCTGCTCCTCAGGTCCATCCTGTTGAAAGGTCTTTATATTTTAAAGCGCAAGGAAAGAGCAGCTTTGGGCTGAGACTGACTGTGTTTCAAACCACTTACCTAACTACAAACCTAAAAATATTTCCCACAAAGTGAGTTAAATAAATCCTCCTGGACGGTACTGAAGGGATAGCAAGCCCTCTTGACAGCTTCTAGTAGTGAAGTATAAAAACCAAAGGCTCCACGTATAAAAGTACTACTTTTTCTGCCGGCTAGATTCTCAAAAGCAATACATCAAATTTACAAATTAAACTATTTGAATAGTAACTACATTTAAATAATCAGGACAGATTAAACAAACTTATTTTTTACTTATAAAAGATTTACATTTGCTCATTTATTTTTTAAAAGTTACAATGAAGGTAGAACACAAATTATCACTGTCATCTTAAAATTTGGTAAACTGAGGATCAAGATTCCATGATTCACTTAGGATAAGACAGCCAGGAAAACACAGGTTGGGGAATCTTCACTGGCGTCTCATGACTTCAGACCTGACCCACTGAGACTTCTGGAACCCCTGGGTCATTCTCCTGCCGGGACAGTCGGGTGCATCATCCCACACGTCCCCTCGCTGATGACAGACCTGGTGTCACGGTGCCTCCTGACCACTGCCGACTGCCCAGCCCAGTTCTGTGGACCTTAGTATTCAAAAGGAACGGTTCACTTTATGTCTTGACTCCAAATTAACACATTTAAATGGCCTTTTATGTTTCAGCATCACAGTGTAAGAGTGGTATAACTTTCCTTTCTACTATTTCTCAGCAAAATCATTCAAACAGGAGAATAAAGAGGATTTCCAAATCTTTTAGTTTTTACTGACTCATGTTACTGCTTCCTCTGAGAATTATCTTAAGCAGGCCAGACTGAAAAGACATAATTAAAAGATGGATCGGGATTTAGGCAAGAAATTGCCAATTCAAGGAAAGTCGTGTAAAACTGGTAAATATATCAGGCTTTAAAAAGGAAAACCACAGTTTGGAAGCTTTACCATGCCTTGCTGCACTTGATTTATAATGAAATTTATCGTTGTATATTTCTATTGTTTTCAGTTCTCATGACCTAACTGAATTATGCAAATTAGCCTATGTAACAATATCACTGTAAGCCTGTAAGGCACACTTTCTATGGAGGTGAATAAAGAAATGATCAGGTAGAAATTAGAAGTACAGGAAATGACTTTTTTATTTAATTATATTTTCATTGAAAATTCTATTCCATTTCTAGTTCTACGTAACTCATTAAAGTGATTAAGAAACATCACATCAGCACATTTAAGTGCTGAAATTGCTTCCTATTCAGTAAATTCCCATTACTGTGGTAGGGAAAGTGGCAGGCTACAATTAAAAAATCCCATTTTCAGGAGATACATTTCACCCATTAAAAAAAAACAACAACACTCTTGGGATGTCTCATATTTAGGAACATTTAAAGATGATCATAATGGCTAATAAAGCAGAAGCAGCTCAAAGATGTCCTTGCACTGTTAGGGGTTTCTCAGACTAAAATAGCTACTTTTAAAGAGTATGTGGTACTCATGTTTGACATGTAAGTCATTATCATTGCCACGTGGTCCCTCTCTATACCCTCATTAGAAGATTTCATTTGGGTTGCAAGTAAGAATCTATAGAAATTACAAAGGAAGAGAATGTTGTAAGTAATAAAAGAGCAAGAGAATTGATGCTTCGGTTGAAAACTGAAAATGGGAAACTCCTTTTTTAACATCTGTCAGTAGAGTCAGGAGATATTAAACCATGTAATACGTTTCCTTGAATTCTTACTTAGTCTTTAGAGACATACAGGTTTTAACAATCTTAGGAGGCAAATTAATCTCTAAAATAGCTTTTTCTGGAGCCCCCAAAGACTTGCAATTAGCAGTATTTGGAGGCTGTGGAAGGCTGCCGGCATGCGGTGATGGTCAGATCCCGCGCTGGCTGGGGCTGCAATCGTCTGTCCTGCAGGCTGCCCACCACAGCTGGCTCCTCCTTCCTGCAACGCACCAGGGGCTAAGGACTCCCTCTTGGCCTTCTCTTTTTGCTTCATGGTACTTTGGAAACAGCCATTTTGTTCCAAGAAGGAAACAATGCTTCTATCAGGAGACCACTGGACAGGACTTACTATAAACGTATGATTCAGCATTTGTTGTAAGATGCTGACTGAACCACTGAAGCTATCCAGTATTTGACTCAAAAACATGCCACTTTGGTGAAGAAATTGGACTCCTCATACATTGCTGGTGGGGAATGTAAAATGGTGCAGCTGCTGAGGAAAACCGTTCAGTGGTATTTCAAAAAGTTAAACACAGAATCACCGTAGAGGCCCCCAACACCCAGAACTGAAAACGCGTTCACATAAAAACGTGCACAAAAGTGTTCATAGCCCTGTTATCCATGATGGCCCAAAAGGGGAAACAAGCCAAATGTCCATCAACGGATGAGTGAGGAAACAGAATGCGGTCTATCCATACAACGGGATATCACTTGACCATGAAATGAAGGACTCATGCATTCTACAACATGAACCTTGAAAGCATTATGCTAAGTGAAGTCAGTCGGGCACAGAAGGCCATAAGTCACATGGTTTCTATGAAAGGTCCAGAATAGGCAACCCAGTACAAACAGAAAGTAGATTAATGGCGAGCAGGGGCTGTGGGGAGAGGAGACACAGAGAATGACTGTTACCGGGGATGGAGTTCTCTCTGGGGTGACGAACACGTTCTGCAGCTAGAGACTGGCCGTGGCAGAACAACTGGGAATATACTCTCAATCACTGACTTGTATGCTTTAAAATGGTTAAAATGTCAAATGCTAGGTTTCATAAATGTTTTTTAATAAAAAAGCAAAATAGTATAGTTCCAGAAGTTCTTTTTTAAAAAATATATTTAATTGATTATGCTATTACAGTTGTCCCATTTTTTCCTTCTCTTTATTCCCCTCTGCTCTGCACCCCCATCCCACCTGCATTCCCCACCCCCCACCCCCATTCACGTCTATGGGTCACACATAAGTTCTTTGGCTTCTCCATTTCCCATACTATTCTTAAACTATTCTTAAACTTCCCCTGTCTATTTTGTACCTACTAATTATGCTTCTTATTCCCTGTACCTTTTCCCCCATTTTCCCCACCCCTCCCTGCTGATAATAACCCTCCATGTGATCTCTATTTCTATGAATCTATTCCTGTAGTAGTTGTTTGTTTAGTATGTTTTTATTTTTGTTTTTAGGTTCGGTTGTTAATAGTTGTGTTTGTTGTCCTTTTACTGTTCATATTTTTATCTTTTTCTCAGATAAATCCCTTTAACATTTCATATAATAAGGGCTTGGTGATGACAATTTTCTTTAACTTGACCTTATTTGGGAAGCACTTTATCTGCTTCTCCATTCTAAATGATAGTTTTGCTGGATAGAATAATCTTGGATGTAGATCCTTGCCTTTTATAACTTCGAATACTTCTTTCCAGCCCCTTCTTGTCTACAAGGTTTCTTTTGAGAAGTCAGCTCATAATCTAATGGGAACTCCTTTGTAGGTAACTGTACCCTTTTCTCTTGTTGCTTTTAAGATTCTCTCCTTACCTTTAATCTGGGCTAGTGTAATTGTGATGTGCCTTGGTGTGTTCCTCCTTGGGTCCAACTTCTTTGGGACTCTCTGAGCTTCCTGGACTTCCTGGGAGTCTATTTTCTTTGTCAGATTGGGGAAGTTCTCCTTCATTATTTGTTCAAATAAGTTTTCAATTTCTTGCTTTTCCTCTTCTTCTGGCACCCCTATGATTCGGATGTTGGAATGTTTAAAGTTGTCTTGGAGGTTCCTAAGCCTCTCCTTATTTTTTTGAATTTTGGTTTCTTTTTTTTTATATTTTATTGATTATGCTATTACAGTTGTCCCATTTCCCCCCTTCATTCCCCTCCACCCTGCACACCCCCTCCCACCCACATTCCCCCCTTTAGTTCATGCCCATGTGTCATAAGTTCTTTAGCTTCTACATTTCCCACACTATTCTTGCCCTCCCCCTGTCTATTTTCTACCCACCATCTGTGCTACTTGTTCTATGCACCTTGACCCCTCTCTCCTCTTCCCTCTCCCCTATTGCTAACCCTTCATGTGATCTCCATTTCTGT